>CAIGRS010331084.1:0-14504 GCA_903798395.1 Fraxinus floribunda
TAATACAACTAAACACTATAATGAATAAGAATTGCTTGCAATCTACTCAAATTATCTTTAGGTTCAACTAATATAACTATACTTAGAACCCACAAACCATTTTGACCTGAAGCAAAATTTCTTTGAATAAGTACTTGGATACATTTTGGATGTGAGTAAATCTCAAATTGGAGGAAAAAAAAAATACTATCATTTGTTCCATTTATTAAAACTATGTTTTTTGTTTTTTGTTTTTTGTTTTTTTTTTTTGGAATAACAGTTACATTTATTTCTAAAGAATATAGGGGTGCATTTGATTTGCAGTTTTTAGTTTTACAAAATACTAAAAACGTGTTTGGTCTAATATTTTTGAAAATGCATTTCTGACATAACAAGAGGTTAAACTTACATTATAAAAATTAAAATGCATTTTTGAAGTTTTAAGCGTTTTCACGGAAAATTATATAAACACTCAAAAAATGGAAAACAAACATTTAAAAAAATAATAAAATAATAAAATTCCAACAAATAAAAATTCAAAATTCAAAAAATAAAATTGATAAATTCTAAAAAGTAAAGATTTTGAGGGGGAAAAATTCTAAAATTCTAAAAAATAAGGTTCTAAAAATTTTGAAAAAAAATAAAATTATAAAAAATTCTAGAAAAACAAAAATTATAAAAGTTCGAACTCTTTGTGATTATTTATATAAAAATTATGAAGAAATATTTAAATGAATGTGATAAAAATGTTCTTAGTGCGCGTTATTAATTTTTTTTATTTCCTATATTTCAAATTCAATTCATTACTTATTTTTATTTTATTTTTGTAGGTAGAAAAAATATTATGAGATTCACCAACTTATATATTCACACTACAATTATTCTTATTTACACCACATTTTAATTGCAACAAACATCTCTAAACTTTTCTTATATCATCAACCCTCTATTAATTTTCACATCTTGTCTATGGTGACAATTTTCGTTCAAAATGTTTGTATGAGGGCAAAAAAGACATTTTTTATCGTATTTTTAAATGATCGAAATAAATAACTTGTACAAAAGTTAAACAAAATTTTCAATGCACATCAATACGTTATTTAATTGAAGGTTAATAATAACAATAAGATGAGAAAAAAGTCAAGGACATAAAAATAAAAGTGAGCAAATATTGAAAACCTTTCTTATAATTAAAATGTGGTGCAAATATAAAAATTGTTGTGTGAATATAAATGCCCTAAAATTATTCTATTTTTACCGAATAACCAAATTTCTTGAAACAAAATGTAATAAAACAATTTTTCAAAATTTTTAATTAAACATATTTTCTATTTTTCTATTTTTAAAAATAGACACACAGAAAACTGAAACACAAATTATACATACCCTAAATTTCTCTTGGTAACGGTTCTTTTTCTCTATTGGTTTACATAATGGAAATATTTGGGTATAATATTTTAATCTTATGTTCCTTTTCCAATTATTAAAATTCTTCTAGTCTGTACGAAGGGCTGGTTATCAAGATTGGGCTGATCTCTAATGCAAAACAAACTTACCGGGGGGTTGGTTTTGGGGTTTGTGGGGGAGGCAAGAGGGTGGTTTTTTATTTTTTTTGTCTGTTTCTCTTTTTAAATGTCTTTTTCTTCTCTCTACTTCTTTTATTTTAATGTTTTATATTATTTGAAATAAAAATAGGATATAGCTATTATTTCAGTTAAAATTAACATTTTAACAGTGAAGATGAAAATGTTTTAGCAGGAACCAAAATGCTACAAAATTAATTGGAGACAAGAAAGTTGGAATATGATCAACACTCTCACTAGCTTATCTGTGATGGTAACTTGAGAATGTCAAATGTAGCATAAAAAAAGTGTCAAAATAGGTGTTTGACATACTAAAATGAACAACATAAGAAATGAGAATGTATGTCAACAAGGACGTGACACTAATCGAAGATAAATTAAGAGAATGACGATTTAAGTAGTTATAATGTGATTTAAAATATAACTTAAGAAACTTTCGTTCATAAGAGTGATCCGATTTTTGTAGAACTAGTAAAAGAGGGAGCGATAACTAATACTTTTTGGGGTTACTAGGAATTTAGTATTTTGTTTTGCATAGATTTAGCAATGAACACAACGTGAAGTGGAGTTGACTTATGTATATCAAACTAAAGATAAATCAACTACAGCTGAATACAAGAACTTGTACACTAAATTTTTGGCAATCACAAACTTTCATTTGATAACAATTCTCACACGGAATTCATACACACACAAAATAAAACATCACATTTCCAGTGAACTAATAGGCAAGGTACACATTGATCTGCAGCAAAGTCTCAACTCCATCTGTCTCATGCTGGTTTGTGGCTGGGAAAGTTTTCACAGTGGCAAATCCCTTAGCATTAACATACTTCCCTGTGCCTCCCATAATGGCCAGATGGGATTCGGCAACTGCGGTCCGGTGGACCCCGAATAAGCTAAGACTATCAGCATAACTTCCACTGGTAAACATTACAGTGAATGCCATTGTTTGGCTATTTCCATCTTCTGAACTTGCTATGTAAAAGCCTTGTGCTTTTCCGACCAGGCCTGATCCAAGGTCGTGCCCTTCTGTCAATTCGTCGTTGAATACTGTCATTGTCCCAAACATGAGTTTCTGGAATGTTGTCCCGGAAGGGAATTGTGCACTGTTCAGGGCAGGGAACCCGGGGGAACCACCTATTATGTTGTTCCCGTTGTTGTTTTGCATTACGTTCGAGGTGAATCCGCTTAGGCCAGTGAGGAAGGGAATGTTGTTGTTGTTGACAATTCCACCGTTGGCATTGTTTGTTGGGATGCCATTGTTAACCGGGAGGACGGCACCATTAGGTTTGGCGAAGGGGACCTGGCCGCTGACAGCCGGGTTGGCTACGACACCTGTCACGGCAATAGCCGAGGGGCGGGACCCACCGAGTATGTCATGCATGAAGAAGGAGAGTGTATGATCAGGATTCTCCATGCCTGAAGCAGGACCACTTCCCACAGCTGCACCACCACCCGCAACAGCACCAGCACCAGCACCAGCTCCACCTGATACTGGTGTTTCCACAGGATCAGATGGCTCAGGTGGCACCACTGGGGCGGCCACCTCCACTTCCTCATCAAGGATTCGAGCCGAGGCTGCACATGTTAATGTGAGTGCTAGAATGAGTAAAGGGATGAAGCCCTTGAGACGAAACACTGAGGTTGCCATGAATTCAAGAATGCAGAAATCTTTATGCTGTCCGATACTTGAGAAATTGTGTATTCTGGAATTGAGTTGATAGAGAACAGCTTGCATCTGTGTAATATATACAGCAATATCCATGGAGTTGATGAGATGGATTAGGTGCATGAGTTTGCAGTGTAGTGGGTATATTTGTTGGGAGTTTGTAAGGACACATTTAGACATTAAAAACATACAGATTTGTTAGAAAAGAGAGAATTTTATAACTCGGGTAACAACTCAAATATGGAATTTGATTCTGCAACATATGATTCTATCTGAGACTGTCTATCATACAATATTTTGTATGCACATGTATATAATACTTGCATATTTCTCATATTGCAACATAATTATTCAAGAAAAAAAAGTGGTTCAACAAGATATTAGATTAGACAACCTTTGCGACTATAAGTCGAAGTACAGCACAATTATGAAAATTACACTTCATTTTTTTATTTTTTTTTACCGTAAAGCTAGTTTTGAGGGGCGAATTTTGTCAATTCACTATTTTACTCCAAGATAGATTTCCCATTTAGAATTTCTGAAATGTATTGAAGTAATGCATTTTCACCAAAACAGCAAAATTGTACTGTATCTTAGGGACATTTTTGAACTACTATTCCAGTAGAGTTGTTTACCAATCTTATTTGTGTACTCGATGAACATAGAGAAGTAGAATTCTCCCTACAGAAAAAAATGAAGTTGCAGATGTGAGATATACACCAGAATGAGAGCTGAGAGGTCTAATCCATTAACTCCTCAAATCCATTCCTTGAACACAGGCTTTCATTTACTGACAAGCAGCAGAGCTTTTACATAGTTCTCGTTGGAACTATTCCTTTAATTTTCACATATGCCTGACTCAAATCATGGCCGCCATTAAGTGGCACGAGGAATATTTTCTCATAAAAGATACAAGTCCGATAACCACTGCCATTGACGCAGTTTAACCAATAACTTGGGAAATCGACTTCATATCACACACAATGCACAAAATAAGAATCCCGAGCTAAATATTGTAAGCTCCAAAGCCTCCAATTTACAATCAATCATCGCAAACTACAGAAATTCTCTGACCTTGTACATTATTTCTCAGGGAGAAGCTTTTGGCATCGACTTCACCACCTAATCGTAATACACAAAAGATGTTCCATTGCCCCATCAAAAATGGCCAAAGATACGTAGGCATCAATGAACCAAGCAAATAAGCGACACGTGAGATTTGAAGATAGGGTGATGATTACAATCAGTAGGCGTGTCGGATCACATTGCCATAGCATCATAAAAACTATTCTACAAACTATATTTAAACAACTACTACCACTAAGCCAGAAAGACACCATCAGAAGAGGTAATATCAATCAAAAGCCTAGCGACAACTTCATGATCCTCACAAAAAGATTTTACCAGGGTTTCCCACGAGTCTAAATCTAATCTCATATTCCTCTTCTCCATCTCCTCTAAAACAAAGCACACACCATCCATTTTCCCACCCTTGACCAAGCCAATAACCAAAGAACAAAAAGTTTCCATACGAGGAAAATGCTTACTGTTTAACATCACGTTGAGAACCTTCAAACCTCCCTCAAAATCCCCAATTCTGCAGAAGCCATCAACAACCATCCTGTAGGTAGCAGCATTCGGCTCACAACCCCTAACTTGCATATCAACCAACACTTTATACCCCTCTGCAGCTTTACCTTCTTTACACAAGTAATTAATCAATATATTATACATAACCACATCTGGTTTTACCCGTCTTTTCTTCATCTCAACAAGCAAACCTCTAGCTTCGTCAATCAGTCCTCTCCTTGCAAGATCACTCATTAACACACCATAATTTACAAGTTGAGCTTTGCATCCTCGATACTCCATATCAAACATCAGTTTCTTCGCAGAATTGTACTTACCCACAGAACATAAACCTTCCATCAATAAAGCATATGTCACAGCATTCGGTTTCTTCCCCCTTTTCACCATATCTTCAAAGAAAACTTTAGCCTTGTCGATATTACCTCTTTTACACAAAAACCCAATTTGACAATTATAAGTCACGGCAGTTGGCTCCACCTCTCTCTCAAGCATTTCATCAAACACCTGTCTAGCTCTATCCCACTCACCCTTCTCAAGCCACATTTTGACCATAATATTATACGAAACAGAGTTCAATTTAAAACCCAATTTATAACCATCCCTAAAGAGCTCAGTTGCATCAATAACCCGATCATTACCAACCAAAACATTTAGTATCGTATTAAAACTCTTAACTGTTCGAACACAGTTATACAACCTACCCATATCACGAAACAGCTCAACAGCCTTATCTATCAACTCGGCCTTGCCAAAATGCTGAATCAAAGCAATAAAAACAGCCTCTTGACATTTTATATCATATTTTCGGATAAAATCCAAAACGGTATCAACGCCTTCAAAATTTTTCGCACGAGCCAGCTTGTATACAAGTGACGCATAAGAAGGGTAATCATGCTTGAAACCCATTTCATAATATTGATGGAAAAGAGAGAGGGCTTCTGCCGGGTTTTCGCATTGTTTGAGATCATTAAGAAATGGGATGGGTCTCCGAAGCTGGTTTCTTGAGGGTTTATGAGGCCGTTCAAGGATACGTTTTTTTCTGGGTTTATTATGCAAAAAGCCATGGCTGTGAAAAGATTGTGAATGTTTGGAATTTAACAGTGTAAAATAGTGAAATTCGACGGAAGATTGAATCTTGCGGCGAACTGGTTTGAATCGTGAATAAATCATGGAAACAAAAATTCGAACTAAAATGATGGCAACCCTTAAGCTGAACACTCCTTAAAAAGTTGCTTCATTTTTCTTGATTCACAGTTTAGAAAAAAAAAAAAAAAGGGTACAAAGTAATTTTAGAAGTATGATTAGACAAAATAAAGTTACTTAAAAGTCACTTATTCGCTTGTTTAAATTGAATTTTTTTTTTTTTTTNTGAATTTTTTTTTTTTTTTTTCCCCTCACACAGAAAAAGAAAAAGAAATAAGCTGGTGCATAAAAATAAGCTTTTCTATTGCATTCCTTAACAATTGAAATAAGTTTCAAAGAAGAATTAAATAAATATGCAAGATATTTTTGTGGTTTCAGTAAACATAATCCACCCTTTGTGAACAAGAATTGAAACCCTATAACCAACATATTTATCTTGAGAACTCGTAAATACTTTGCTACAAAATAAGTAGGCCAAAAACTCTGTTGCGTATGCTAATTCATTCTATTATCAGGATAATTGTCTCTGTCTCCATATAGATCCATCTTAGGACAAATGGTTAGAGAATTAGTGACCACAAGTCTCGACTGGCACTATTAATGTACTACGCTTTCGCCCTCAATGGACTTGAAGCTCTATTTCCAGTGTGCTCAGAGGGCAACTGCGTTTGCTTACTTGTTAAGAAGCTTTTTGCATAAAGGGACCCAAAGACGATAGCCTGACAAATAAAATACGAGCAAAAATGCAACCAATCAAGAATCTGACAAAACATTTATAGCGTGAATTAGCTGTTATAGTATAGTATTAAGAACAATACTGTGTATCAATCATGTCCTTATACTATGGGTTAAGATTTACACTTACAGATCCAATACATTGTTCCACGCTAAGTGGGTGGCCAAACCATACACACGATAGCAGAATGCTCACCAACTGTATTAACAAGTAGAAAAGTCACAAATAATTTGTGAGTAAAAATAGAAAGAAGACGACAAGGCCATCTTTTTAAATGTGTTTTTCTTGTCAAATAGCATTGGAACTTGTTTTCGTACCTGTCTCGTGGTCATTATGGTGGCGAAGGTTAGAGCACCGAAATTTCGGATTGTGTAAGAAATAAAGAATTGGCTAATTGTTGCAACCTGCAATATAAGATTACGTAAAACGAACTAGGAGGGATTGTGACTTCATATGTTTGCAGGATGTAGAATCATTGCAAGTTAGTACTAAGAGACATGAACTCAAAACAGATTGAAATTCGGAAGAAAAGAAAATCTTTACTTTCATAACTTACAGTTGAGAGGATTGTAATGTCAAAGAAACAATCCTTGTGCCGAGAAACAAAATCTATTGCCATGAGAAGATTGCCTTGTAAGATTAGACCTATAAACAAAATAAATCGAAGCATCAAATCACTGAGTTGCACTATGAAATAACAATCCAAATTGGTCAAGACGTATAAACCGATCTCAAAAGAATGACCTTAAATTATTAGAAGAGATATAGGATCAACCTTTTCCGACGGTTGGAGCTAGTCAATATCAAAAATCTATAAAAAAAAATTTATAGCTACAAGACAGGTTTAAGAACTGCAAGAAATGGGATACTGATTGAAACATGATCTTACCAGTGAAACTGAGTATACATGAACATACTGTTGTGTAGAATATCTGATTTTGTATCTCCATATCATAACCTTTGAAAAGTTTATCCTGGAAAGTACTTGTGAAGCCGTCAAACCTGCAAGGGCAAGTTAGCAAGTAAAAGTTACCAAAAAAAAACCTGTGTGTAACCTTATTTTTTCAAGGTTAAAATAATATCTAAATTTTATACGTAGTTGCATTCAGTGCAGCTCATGATTGATCTGTCAGTTTTTCTTAGCCAAACTGCACTAAGCTCACGCTGAATTTTTTCATGCCCAAGGATATCTTCCATCTAAGCTAACACTTACATTGGTTGGACATGGGTACACTACTGGTTTTAGAGACGTTAGGATCTAGGTGTGCAGATACGTGGCTCGCCATTCCTGATATTAGTAATCTTGTATAAAGATGTTCTAAAGACATTATACGTAAATTCGTGAATAGAAAAAGAAAACTATAGTTAATTTCAAGAGGAAAAATATTTTAAGGGGGCTCATTTTTGAGAGTTCGTCGGTAAATTATAAATATGGCTAGTTCTTTGGATTTATTCCCTGCATGCCTTTTCTAGTAACATATGCTACCCACTCAAATTTACTTTGACAAATAAAGAAATGAAATTATACAAATGTTCCAAAAGCTAAAGGGTAGGTGAATAGTTAATAGCATACCCAAGATAACCAAGCATCAAGGACACACCCCAAACTGTGCTTTCCCTTCCTCTGCTATAAGGACTAATGTCACCTGCAGCCTTCAGTTCAAAGAAGAAAACCATTCATCATTAATTACTAAACAAACACGTGAAATGTAGTAGTGACTAACACTTATACAAAGAAACAACAATGGACTAAGCCTATTGGATCTGCACGGCCGTCCTAATAGTACCTATAAATGACTTGTTTTTGGTAATATATGAAAATTACCATATGTAAATTCAGGTGCATGATATAACTAATTAAGAAAATCTAAATAAAAAGAAGGCGGAATCAAAGAAATCCATGAACAATCTTATAGTGCTTGACAGTCATTTCACTTCCAAAAATTGAAAGAGAATCTAACCGGGTATAAAATGAATAATGAACACCCAAGAGTCACTAAAAAGGCAAGTAGATAATCACGCCCATTGTACTTTTTTTGCATGATGACAGTGCCCCAAATCTGCATCAGAACAGGGGGAAAGAAAATTAAGAAAAATGGAGAAAAGCTAAAAAAAATTGTATTGTACGTAAAAGTTAGCAGAATTGCAAACACAAATAAATGAACTCTGAATCCAAACCAACCAGGAAGATAACTTCTCAATTTGATAAATAATCAAGAAGATAACTTCTACGAGGCACAGTAGTGATTTGAATTGGCTTGATTAGATTAATACACTATGACTTCATATTTATTAGGATCTAACTTCTAGCATACCTCACTTACACATGTAAACTACAAAGCAAGTATTGGAATTGAATTATTAGCCATTTTAAGACTTGAGATTAAAGGAGGGTATCCAAGAGATACTTTTTATTTTCTTTCAAATAAAATATGCCACTAACTTTTTTTTAGCTAAACTCTTGATTATTCAAAGTTGCACTCCATGGTGATTGATTTGATTTTTAAACCCCAAAAACTATTGTAGTTCTTAGGATTTTCTTATGTCAGAATTCTTGTCTAAGAGTAAACTAATCAACATTGAACTAAAGCCCTAGCAAAATGAAATTAAGCCCTTGTTTGTCTACTATTCTCCAAAAACTCTCTCTCTCTCCCTAAAACTCATTTTCAATCACACATTATCACAATAAAATATTTTGCACGTAAATTCAAAACTTTTTCATACTTTTTAACCAGACATTCTCCAAAAAAATATTATTCTAAAACTCATTTTTCCCAAAAAAAAAACTCTTTTTAATGGGGCATCAAACAGGGGCTAAATTAAGGATGCTGCTAAACATAATATTCAATCTTATAGATTTTGTGGTCAACTTTGTACTCTCCATTTCAAAGGCAATCAAAATGCAAGTATGATTAAAGACTCTGCAAAGTCATAATAGTGGTGTCGAATAAAACTAGGTCAAGAGAAAAATTTACACAAATTACATTCATAAGCAATGAATGGAAAAGGAAATTAATGACCACAAAAATTGCCAAGTGCAGAAGATGGGACAAATTTCCTCAAGCAAGGACAAATATTGGGCAAACCATAACAAGGGTAAAGAAAGAAGACCAGTGAAAATTAGAAAATCCAATTTAAGCAATCGTAACAAAATAATGAGAATTATTAACAGAATGGTAACTTGAGTTCTCTACTTCTGTTTCCTCAATAACTGTATTACTATCTTACCATTACAGGTATCATTTTGGCACACTTTGCCAGTGTCTGAACTGGGAAACTGACATATTTAAGGGCCTGGAGCAAGTAAAGCAAGAAAATTTCATGTTACGCATTTTTCTTTACACCTTAAAACTCAAAAATAAATACAAAATATCAAATAAGTTCTAACTAACTAAAAGAATATGTTTATATTAAAATTTTGAAAACAAATGTATATTCCATCTGTCCTTCAGCAGAAGGGAGCACAGCTTACCTCATACTGACATGTTGTAGTAAGTATATTAGACACTGATACCACACCATACTTGTAAAGTGGAGCAACAGCATCCAGGGCCTTCCCGCTCGCCTAGAGAAGAGAAGCACAGGCAAAATAAACTTAAAAATAAAATGCTGAAAAGCTCTATGACATCTAACACATGCATTTGGCGAATTATACCCGCCTTGCAGTAAGGCAGGCAGCAGGACAAGATCATACTAATATGACCAGTTTTAACAGGTCCAGGGCACTTGAGTTCAATGTGAGAGCTTGGTAAGAAGTAAGAAAACTGATGAATCAAGCATTAAAGCGCAGTTACCAGTAAAACTCCTGCAGATACAGCAGATGTTGTAATGCGGTTACAGAAGACAAGAAACAGTGAGTATTTAAAGTACTCTTTATGCGGTCCATATGGAACTCTCATAATCTTTTCCTGCAGAAACGAATTTCAATTAATTCATATAGAAATAATTTCGGTTTCTGAACCATAATAAGACTAACAGTTAAAAACCATGATAATAAAAGATTTTTTATATCAAAAGAGCAAAATACTAAACTACGTAATACTGATACGACTTTTTTTAGAAGATAGATAGATAGATATGCCAACCAGAGATCAACCATTTGTCATCATTCACATGAACCTTTAACAGAAAGACATTCAAACAAAGCATTCGCATGATGAGGCACAAATAGCATGGATGTAGATATTGACTGTGAAGGAGAAAAATACTCAAATTCCTTATTCAATAAGAAATAGAGTGCATGATTAGCATATATAATCCCCTGCGTTCTTCTTTACCATCTTCTCATTAAGAAATAAGCAAAGTTACCACACTGAAAATGCAACATTTGGATATATTATCCCTTCATCTCAAGAGATTTTCTTTATCCATCTCTTAGATATACTAATCAACTTAACCACTTAACTCAACTAAATCTGATGCATAACAATCATATTATAAATAGGATATAATTTAGTTCTTGAAACATGAAGAAAGTTGAAAAACTCGAAAATTTGTAGAAAATAAGTTATTGTAATAAATTGATAAACTAATAGTGTATAAAGCTTTTGTTTACATAGGAAAAATAATTCCCTAATCTAACCAATATAAGAAAAATAAACAATGTTACTAGTAGGAAAGAAAACTAAAATTCTAAAATGAAACAAAATTCTAATATAATAATAACTAACTTCCATTTTTTTTATAATAGGATTGTTTTACATAAAAATCATATCTAACTGTGGATAGAGGAGAAAATGGGTTCGACATGTACTTGAGAGAAGGATGTCAACCACTTTCAAACATACAACATGGATTTTGGCAATGCAATGACGTTCGTGCTCATTCTCAGTCGTCAAGCTCGGAATTCAACAGGTGCGATTTCGGTAACATCAATAACTATGGCTCACAAGTTTCCCACTAGCCCCCTCCTACGATGATAAGTATGGCTCACATCGTAAAAACTAAGCCTCACACAACAAGATTGAAGATGAACTTGTAGAAGAATTATATATAGAGAGGGATCTAAGGCCTATTGTAGAAAAGTTTGGAACTTCTCAGTCATCGATGAATTATACTCGCAAACAATGTGATCAGACTTTGTCAAAGGCTTAGCGACTATCTTGTATGGCTTGATACATGCTATATTAGGCTCAAGGAATTGCAAATTAAAAATGAGGAAATAAAGGGAATTGGTTGGCTCCAGTATATTGGCTATTGAACAATGAAGACCACTTCGTTGTTAGTTTGATAGATACTTAAAGTTAGGTGCTATTTCAAGTTTACTTTCAGTTTTGCAAAATTTTCAAGTTTCACTATTCTCCGGAATTCAGGGGTACTATCGTCATTTTTAGGAACTGTCATTTTCAAAAGTCTCAGGGATATGTTCAGTTCAGTTTTCTGTTGGGTCAATCTAGGGTTTGTCAAGCCTAGGTGGCTTGAATAGGTTTAGTGGTCTATTTACTTAGTTTCTTTATCGGGAATCCATGCCAGAATAGGAAATCTTTCGGAGTCTATAAATATTGATGTACTCTTCTTTAATGAGTAAGAAGCCTAGGACCACTACATAAAGACCAAGGAAGCTGAAACTGCCACAAAACCAATCATCAATCAGTTGGCCTTGGCCCACATAAAGCAAAATATAATTACTGAATGAAGTTATTATATTGTGAACTATAAATAAATGCTAATAATAATTTATGATGACATTAGCATAAAGTTGAACAAGGACAGTTAGGTCATATTATCAAGATAAAATATTAGATTCATATTTCCAAAAATGTTAGAAAAGAGCCCTCCATGTGAACAAGGACAGTTAGGTCATATTATCACTCAATTGTCATTCACTACCATGTTACCCATCTTGGAAACATCGGAGCCTCATAGATATCAACCTACCTTCAACATGATCTCAAAATTGCTAACAACAAAGCACCCCAAGGAAAAATCCTATCCTCATCATACCTTTTACAGTCAAAAGCCCACATAATCACAACATCTAAAGATCTTCAGCCTCTATCGTCGAAATGCAAATAAGCTACCAAATTTCATACTTTAAGCTTCATTGTTTTACTGTGTCGAACGCAGAATCATGACTAGATCACTATAACATACCTTGCAATTAAACACGTTTGCCAATTTGTAATCAAGAGTTGCATATAGAAACATGTAGTCAAGCATCTCTTAAAAATTTGTTTTTAACTAGAGTAATTGGGAGAACATAGATACTGACTTTCAGTTACTTCCAACGAATGGAAATAAGATGCTGATTGTCAAACATCAACTAAAAGCTTATTTGGCACATATTTTTACAAGTGAAAAATGATTTTTTTGAGAAAGTGTGGTTGAAAAGTGAGGAAAATTTTTGGGTGTCGTGTGAGGTTAAAGATGATTTTGGAGGAAAATTATTTTTAGGCCCTGTTTGAGCCAAATTATTGTAGAATGAGAATGAAAAATATAACAGTTATTGAGGCCCACACAAGAGATAAGAAAATTTGAATTTAAATGTTGATGTGATGGATAACAGTCATATTTTTCATTTAATGAGATAATAAAGTGGCTCAAATGGGGCCTTAAAAAATATATGCAAAACAACCCTCAAATTATATAATTTGAAGGAATTAAGAGACCAAGGCTCCAAATAAGTACTCAATCAAAGCAAGGTGTCTGATTGTACAATAAAATTTGTAATTCTTGTGATCACTAACTATCGTGCTTCATTTAACTGGAGCAATCATTTATTTTTCAGTATTCTTGTTACAAATTGAATGACACATGGTTTCAAAAGGAAATAATGATCACGAACTTGGTAATGTATTTCTCATCAATCCTCATTTCGAAAACAAGTTTTTTATTTCAAAAGACAAACAAAAATTTGAGAAATGTAACCAGATCAATTATGTGCTACTCCCTAAATGACATGTGATTTTCTTTCCAAAGATACAAAAGGTCAGAACTTAGAGAACGCTTTTACTTAGACCACATAATGATACCTAGTAAGTTTTCTAGTTTGAAAGATTGGAAATTTTTTCAAAAATTAGTCAAAGTTGAACGTGCATTGCACGTTATTTCAAAATATTTTTTAAAGTGCTGTAAAAGTAATATTTGATATCATTTTGTTAAGAGGATATGATAAGTTTAAAACGAACTAAAGAAAATAAAATTTAGGATAAAAATTTAAGAGAAGAAAATTGTGCGTCAAAATTCAACTTCTATTATTTAAATTTTTTTCGATGATGAAATACTACAAATGAGCAACTTTTTTATACTACATTTGGTAAGTTAATTTTTAATACATGAATTTAAACACCCATTAAAATTCATAGACACATGAATATAAATAAATTCATCAATAATAACTTTAGATTCATATAGATTAAGATTCATCAAGTCAAAATTAATGTAAATTTTAATTAATTGAGAATTACAAACACGAAATTCATATATGACAAAATTTTTGTAAGAATTGATTACTAATACATGAAATTAAACACCTATTAAATTTTTTAGATACACGAATAGAAATAAATTCATCTATAATAACTCTAAATTTATGTAAATCAAGATTCATTGAGTCTAGATTAATGTGAACGTTAATTAATTGAGAATTCATAACATGAAATTCATACATGACAAGAATTTTGTAGTATTTATTACATATTGAAAAACGAAAAAGTAAGGTATTATTGTAATAGGGTTGAAATCGTCCAAAAAATGATTCTCACTTATTATTATTATTATTATTATTATTATTATTATTATTATTATTATAGTGACTTGATTGAACTAAATTGAAGTTTGGTGATCTCTAATGCAATTTATC
>CAIGRS010331114.1:0-12466 GCA_903798395.1 Fraxinus floribunda
ATTTTTCGTGGAAAATTTAGCCTATCAAACAATCAAAAAGTGGAAGTAGGAAAATACTTTCCTACTTTCATGGAAAATTCCGCCAAATCAAACGACCCTTATTATATCGAAATGGATCTCCTAATCACACTACAATAGGTGGTGGGAGATGATAATTATTTACAAAACGGATTACATTATAATAGGTGGTGTAATATGTTTTGTAACTAACTATTCTCTCTCTTTTAAAGTTATTGTAGTGTAACATGTCACTCGGGTGCTTAACATAAGCGAAGCAACACATAATTATCAAGATTAAAGGGCAAAAAGCTAGGGTTTGAAGATTTTTTAGATTAAAGAAGATTGTTTTTCTTTCCATCATCATCAAAATTTTAAAACCCGGTTATAATATGTACTCTTTTATTGTTTTTCTTTCATTAGTATAAGTATCTAAATTCATAGTGAGAGCAAGTAATATAATCTATGTATAAACCTTTAATTTAATTTTCAAGATTTTAGTTGTTTAATTTTTATGTGTTGATTTTATTGATAAATTTTAATACTTTGAATTACTTGGTCAATAATTCAATAATCTTATAAATCCATAATAAGTCGAGAGGTGAGTTATAAGCTTAGATCACATAGTATACTTCGAAAACTAGTCTAAAAATCATAGATATATCTTTTCTAGTTAATGCGGTCGTTACATGAATTCTTAGATATTTAAAGCGTTTAATTAAGGTGTATCCAAATGGACATAGATATATGGAATTGACTTAATTAAATAGAATCAATTTGAAATCGAGAGAGATAAATTGAAAAATGGGCATTGACACCCTAAATTAACTTAGCGGCTTCACCACACCACACTGCTAACTTAAAATATGAACTCGAGTATCTTTAAAATCAACATTGTCTAAATACACGTTATCTCCTTTTCATCTAAAAATTTGAGTTTGCAGTTCGACTGTTCGAGTACTATAAGAAAGATGACAAATGCAGCAAGAATAACAATTTAGAAGTTGGGTATTAGAACCTCAAAATAGGTAATACTACCACAAGTTCAAGTACTAGTAAATCGGGGAAAGCCCTCGAACATGAAGAGAAATCTTCAAGATTCACTTGTAAGTTGAACCAAATTTTTGAAACGGTAGTAAAATAATAAATTGTATAACAAAAGGTCAGTACATAAAATAATTGAACACTGATTCACCAACTTGTACATATATGACATATGTAAAATTGTTGTTACATTTACTCTACCTAAAAAATGGATCTGAACCATGCAAATATGACAATTTGAGCACATAGTTATAAAGACATAAACACAGGACTAGAATCAAGAATTACAATCAATAATCAAGATAAAAGAATTCAAGAATCAAAACTATGGATCAAGAAGCCAAAATACTCAAAAATCAAAAGAGCCAATATTCAAAATTCAAGATCCAGAATCAAGATTCAGTATTAAGAGTGTGTTTGATGGATATTAATTTGGAAAAATGTATTTTGGAATAGTAGATTGATGGAGAATATGTGGTTGAAAAAGAAGGAAAAGTTATTGATATGACGTAAAATATTAGTTTATTGAAGAATGTGTGATTGAAAATGAGTAAAATAATGAGAATGAGAATTTTAATGAGGATCAAACGGGGGCTAAAACATTATCTCAATAAATTTAAGGTATGTTCCACACTTTATAATTTTATTGATGATTTGATTAGAGGATCTTGGCAATAAACTAATTAGGGGCCGTTCTCTTTGTGTTTCAGTTTTGTGTTTTGAGTTTTGAATTCGTTTTGTATTTTGTGTTTTGAGTGTCTATTTTGAGATTTCTGAAAACGCGTTCTTTTTGTAACTATGGATCAAGAAGCCAAAATCAAGATTAAGTACTCAAAAATCAAAAGGGCCAATATTCAAAATTCAAGATCCAGAATCAAGATTCAGTATTAAAACATTATCTCAATAAATTTAAGGTATGTTCCACACTTTATAATTTTATTGATGATTTGATTGGAGGATCTTGGCAATAAACTAATTAGTTTTCAAGTTTTGAGATTTATAGTTCCATAAAAATTCTAACAACGTATGTTATATTGATACGACATTTCTACAAACACGACTCTAGACAATGTGTGGGAGGTCACATGCATATGATGGCTATAATGTGACATCACTGAGCTTGATTAATGAGATGTTAGCATTAGCCACGTGTCAAGCATTCGGAGAAGCTTTGATGCAATTCTTGGCCTATAAATACTTACAATTTTGTCTTACGAAGATAATTGATTTTTGGTAATTCTCATTCTAGAAATATTAACCGCAACTCCTGCATTTCTTTTCATTTCTTGTTTCTCCCATACTAAATTATTTGTCCGTTTATTGACATAACGGTCAAAACATTTACAATCATAGCCATCCCTGCCTTGATTAGAGAAACCTTGTTCTACGCTTCTAATATGTGTATCTAAGTTTGCAGGTGTTACAAGTATAGGAGATAAGAAACGAGATTTGTTTACGTGTTGAATACCATATATCTAACTTTAACATTAGACTGGTGGTTCCACTGCGAATGAGTTGGAAAACTTCCATCACCATGAGGAGCTGCGTTAGAATGTTGAATAGACAAAAAAATAAAATAAAATAAAATAGAAATAGAAATAGCAATCGAATTATTATCATTTAAAAATTACAACAATACACAAAAAACAAAATCTACATTAGTCATGTTTCCATTAGATTCTTCCTCTAGTTGTCTAAGCATCTACAACAATAACAACAAACGACACTTTATTTCTTGAGCCACGTTATTTTGGAAGAATGTATTCTGAAATAGTAGATTGATGGAGATTGTGTGGTTGAAAAAGAATGAAAAGTTATTGACGTAATAAAAAATATTATTTTATTAAAGAATATGTGGTTGAAAATAAGTAGAAGAATGAAAATGAAAATTTTAATGTGGCTCAAACAAGGGCTTAATGTATTTAAGATCAAAGTTCATAAATCATCGCATTTTAATTTCGCAAACAAGGTGCCATGTCAGTTATGGAGTATTTCCTACCGAATTTTTGCTTAGTTATGCCGGTAGGAGAGAAAACATAGTAAAAATAAAAAGAATAATTATATTCATAGTCAACGACGACAGTTGTCATCGTCTGTGACAGCTCGTTATTTGAGGTATTAATTCATATAATTCTCTTTCATCTCAAATAAGAAGTTAATATCTCAAATAACAAGTTACTACATGATTATAGTTATTTGTCGAAAAATCTACCAAAATTAAACAACGGATTCACAAAAAAAATAAAAAATAAAAAATCCGTTTCCAGTTCTTTCCATCAAATATCTGATTAATTCCCCGTGTTAATTATTTTTCTTTTCTTCGGTCATTTTCTCATGCCAAACACACCCTTAGAAGTATTCCCCACCGACCTGGACCCAGTTGCCGCACTTCCAAAAAGTACTACAGTTTCAGCCTGATACGGAACACAAAAGCTTGGGAAAATTGCACTATTGGTCTCAAAAATATTTTCCAGTACGAAGTAGGTACCTTAACTTTTAAGAATAACAAAGTGGTCCTCAACAAGAGAAACGATTTAAATCTTTTTTAAGTTGTCACCTTATCCTAAGCCTAAACCCCATTTCTTAAAACTTATTTTTCTTTAAATTTATTTTTAATATTTCATGGATTTATAACTTTTATTTACTTCTCAACTACACATTTTATAATTCTTTATTAAAATTTACCAAAATTTTGAGTTTTATTAAAACCAAACGGGGGCTGAGTTTCATTCCAGTCTTGAGTTAGTGTCCAAAAATTTGAAGTACCATATGTCACTATGAAGATCACAAGATGGTTTATTTTAGATTATGATAATTTTTGTAACTAAAGATTAAATATACAATTATAATGGAAGATCAAGTTGTTAAGAATTAATATACTTGTACAATACTTTTGTACATTGTGAATGACACCCCCTATGTGCAACAGTGTAAGAAGTCTGACCAATTATTTGAAGGAGTGCATTTAAAATCAATGACCCTGATAACTGCCACATCAAACAATTTCAAATTTAATGTCATCCATAATATACATAAAGCAAAGAAAATTTGTTAATTTTTAAAGGATTGACTGTAATTATTCATTAGAATGGTGGAAAATAAAATTATTGAAGATCAACTCACTCATTTTTAAAGGATAAACTATATTAAATGGCGGAGGATAAAATTTTGAAGATTAGTTTGCTCATTTTAAAGAATCAATTATAGCCTTTGGAATACAGATGTCGAGCCAAAACAACTCCCAGGATTTATTACAACAGTAGATACTCTACAAAACACTATTGATTGACATGTCGGTAAGCCTATCAATGGATTGGATTCTGATTCAAATCCAACGAAATTAATGAGATGGATTTAGGGTCTTTGTTCGATAACCCGATCAAGATCTGAATTCAATAATAAATAAAGTAAATATGGATATAGGTTCCAATCTGATAACAACTCTATCCAATTTGTTATAATAATATAATATATTTGATATATTATCGGATAATTTATTACACATATTTTTTTGCATTTTGAAACTTTTTTTATACTTTACACATAGGGTGTGTTCGGTAGAGATTAAAATTGGATTAAAATTGAAAAATTAGCCGTTACCATTGACTTTTATTAGACGAGTGAGATCCAATAACAGCTATATTTTCAATTTTAATTGGATTTTAATCCCTACCGAATAGGCCCATAATTTTCAAATAATAAATAATATTATAATATTGTTAATTGAAATATTCGGAGAGTTTTAAATTTTTATTGATTAAAATAAGATTAAATAAATAATTTATTTATTTTATAAATTAAACAATCAAGGGGCCAACAGTTATAGTTGTTTTCGTTGTTCCCAACTTCCCACCTCCTAAATCGGATACTCACTAGAATATTATGAATTTACAATCTATAAATAGGTGTGTCAAAAATTGGATAAAAAGCTATATGAGCCTTTTAATTTTGGGGTTTAGAAGTTGACTAATATAAAAAATTTATTTTCCTAATTTCTTCAATTTCGGATCGAATATTCGATAACATAGCAAATCAAATATGAATTTAATAATCAAATATTTGTTGGATTAGTTGATTGGAAAGGATAATTATTCTTATCGGATCGGATATAGACAACTTCGATCTATATCTGATCCATGTACAGCCCTGTTGTCGAGCTGATCCGACACCAAGTAGGCCACACCCCTAAGGACTCAATATGAAAGAGAAAGATGTTCATTTAACTCCAAAGGTAGTTGGGTTTCTCATTGGGTCAAACGAGAGTAATGTACAACAAGATCATTTCTATCCAACACCCTCCTTCTCACGGAGCCGTACGTGGATGTTATCGCTCATACAACTCCCCGTCAACAAGCAGCTAGCCTTCCTTTACAAGGAATGTAAGTGTGGATGAATCAATATCAAAAAGAGGAATTCATTTTTTTTTATTTAAGTTCTTCCCAAATACAAGGCATACATACCCCTAATGGTGAGGGATAAATTTTCTCGTTTTTAAAAAGAGAGGATAAATATGCTACTTTTTCAATATATTGGAGACTGGTGATGCCATTTTTCCTAAAAGTTCTGCCGTTGAACAACGTTTCTCTCCGCTGAAATTTCTGTTTTCTTTCAAATAATTGTTTCTTAATTATTGAATTTTTCTCCACATCCATATGGATTCGATTCTTGTTGCCGTTTCACGAACTGTATTTCCAAGTTCGAGCGTAATTCCCGACGCTGATTTCAAGATTTTGCCTTGCATCCTCGCATACTACATCCGGCCCGGGTTCAGAAAGCCCGTTGTTGCTTATACTTCCACCTCACCCTGCCGACGGCGCCAACTCTCTGAATTACGCTGCAAATCGGCAGTCTCCACCTCTGACACCGCCGGTACCACCAATTCCGGCCCTGTAAGCTCCTGTTGTTTCTCTATATATACGCGTCTGTAGGTAAAATGTTGCTTTATATGCTACTAATGAAAAGGGGGAGGGGGGACTAAAAAGGAAAGGGATTTAAGTGAATCCCGTTAATTTATTTATGTCAAGTGTGCGTCAGAAGGATAAGAGTGAAGAATATTGTAGAAATTAATCACAAAAAACATGATTATGTTCTGAAGCTAATTAGATCAGTTAAATATGATGTGATGTCAATATATGTTGAATTCGGAGTTTGCAAAGAAATTACTGAAGTAATTGTTAGTTAATATGCTTATGTGAAGTGGATAACCATATTGTACTTGTATAAATTTAAGATCGGTGGCTGTCCTATGACTTTTCAAACTCTTTATTCCATGGATTTGTTAGGTTCTGCACTGACGTGCTGGTTTCTCTAGATCCTTTTTGGTGGATCAAAAAGTATTATATGTTTGACATGCTATCCATATATTTCTAGATTCTGGGTGCATCACTGCATTATGTGCAGCACATGCTTCCATTGGTGGATTAGCTTAACCAGCTTGGGAAGGGGAACAGACTCTTGTACTTGGTCGTATTTGGCTCCGCTTTAGTTTACTTGAGTGGTTATTTTACTTGGTGCAACCTGAAGTTTATAGTTTGTATTAGAAATAATCACGACTACTTTTCATGATGTTGATCATGTTGTCCTAGTCAGGTTGGAAAGTCACATAATAATAGAGTGACGTGATCAATGGTATGCGGATATCAAATGCTAGTTGTAGGCTATAATGGTTTAGTTTAGCTCAATTCTCTTGCAGTTTTCTTCACAACTTGAAATGACATAAGTGCATGAAGTTCCATCCTAACACAATGGCATTAACTTAGTAGTTCAACATGTGCGTACAACATTATAGGATTCCTTATCTCAATGTTTGGGAGTATTGTCTCACATAGGACCTGAAATTGAATAGGACTTTCTAAGAGAGAATTGTCTCTAGCTCCACAATAAATTGACTATTACAACTGACATGACAAAATATGGGCAACAAATAAGGCAACATGAAATTGATATTCTGATAGAAAACATCAGTTTCCATCCTAAATTATTTGGAGTTAGATGGAAAGCCAATGATCTTACTTAGAAGCTTTCCAAGTAATCAACGTGGGACCTTTTATCTTTTAACGAAAGAAACCATTTTATATGATGCTTAGGAGAGTCATTATGCTGCTGAACTGACTGATTTTTTATAATCATTGAAATCGTTGTCTTCTGCAATCATTTATCAACATTTCAGTTGGATGGAAAAGAAGCAAGTACTAGCAGTGAAAGTAAACCAAAGTATTCTACATTTATTATAATGTCAAAGGATGCTAAGACCATCTATATGAAAATAGTGACCCTAAATTATGGGACATGAAATTTTGGGTTATCACACCAAACTATTAAAGGTTGACTTGTTGTTTGTGGGGGGAATTAGATACCTCTCTAGGTCTATCGATAGCTGTGCCAGTTTTATCTGCTAATAGTGCTACTATGTTCTCATACTCAATGTAGAATGGAATCCTAAGTTCATGCCCATATAATTAACCAAGTTCATTGGGTTGCTCAACTCATTTATGAAGCTTTATATGACTGTTTGTCCTTGAGAAGGTTTCTAGGTCTTACCCAAATACAGTAAAAAGTTTCTCTCTCGGCACCAGTTTGTGGTTTGCCTATTCTGCAAAGAGTGCCCTATTTGCCTTCTTATCATCTCTCTTATGCACTATTATAGTGTTAAACTGTTGTGGAAGTGGCTTAAGATGAAATGCATCATGCATACACTTCATGGTCCCTGAAGAATTGATCATCAATTTTTGATATATAGGGTATTTTATTTTTCAAATCTATCCGTTTAAATTTTCTCAAAGCCTCTACTTGAAGATTCAGACAATCAATTTTATTAGGTGCTTAATTATCCTGAAACTAATGGAGCCATGGGGCGTTCACTTGGCTTTTAGCATTGAGAAAAATAGTCTTCTCATAGGGATGTGCATGAGTGGAGCTGAGAATAGCTGAATACTTGAAAAAAATTATTTATTGAACTCATGCGGAATCAAATCAAATGCGTTAATTAAAGTCAAGCTAATTTAAGCAAGCTAGGGGGCTATTGGGATCTAAGCTTTTTGGCAACAAGGTCCTTGGTAGAACAGAATGTAAGATACATATTCATATAGTTGACTCTATTAATAAACCGCTTGCTGATTGTTTCGAAGTCCTTAAAGCAGAAGGGACCAATTGACAAACTACATGCATTTAAGAGAAGACGTATTTGATTTCCAATTTTCTAATGAGAATGTAATGGTTGTCATCTTCACCCTAAAGTATTTGTGTTGCCTTACTCTGTATTTATATTTTTGTGTTCCAATTTGCAGCCACGAGACGGGATGTATATTGTTGGTGATTTTATGACGAGAAAAGAGGATTTGCATGTTGTAAAACCTTCAACTACTGTTGATGAAGGTATCTCTGACCCTTGTTCTGAATATATCTAGTTGTCTACTAGTTCAACTTTTTAATTCACGAGTCTTTCCTTTTTATGTACAGCATTGGAGATGCTAGTCGAGAAAAGAATTACTGGATTTCCTGTGATCGATGATGACTGGAAGTTGGTAACATCTGGATTTTCTTCTGTCCGCTTTCTGTTTAATATGGCTTTTCCACTACTAGAAAAGCTGCATGCATAATATCAAATTAGCCTGTGTGAATTTACAGCTAACCCCTTGGGGATAGGCATGTTCTGCATTGAAGGTGATTTTTTTTTATTTTTTATTTTTGGCTGCATTCATGGGGTAAAGAACTGTCTGTCCAAGTAGTCAAAGAGAGCTGTATGCATTGAAAAGCAAGATATTGTGATGAAATATGTTTGTTTGACTAAGCGGCAGTGTTAGAGAAGATCACTTTCTGTTTGACTGATTGAACCAGAACTTGAGTTGGTAGATCTTGTTTCATGAAGTAAAGAAATGAGATGCCTTTAGACTCTTATTTATATGTCTCGGTGAACTTGAGATCCATGTAGCAAGTTTCTTGGTTGGACCACTGTGTCAATGGATAATCTTATATATTTCTAGAGTGCTTCTAAATTGGTTAAAACGAAGTTGAAAAATGGTGAAATAAAAATTTGTTTCATTGTTAAAAGCCTGATTATGCTAAGGTAATTGTAGAAATTTGTTGAATTGCTGACTTTCACAGACTGGATGAATGGGGAAGAGAAGTTAGCTGGGATGCTATTGCTATTTTTTTCTGTCTTAAAATTTACTTATGCTTTGTTGTATTCTACAGTTTTCTGCAACAAGAATATTGGAATTAGCAACTACATTCCTCTGGTCTTTAAAGAACTTGGTCCACTTTCTGACTTGTCAGATCATCTTCTGTACTGTGTTTTGAATTACCTTAATTGGTTGTATAACTGTTAGTTTTTATTAGAGGGGAAGATCATTGCTCCTCTAAAGCAGTAATAGACACCTTATGGTTTTTGATGAGATTATGATTTGTATGCCTGATTGTTCATCACTCAACAGAAGGTTGACCTGCAGTACTCTTTTAGGATTGTTTTCTTTTTTCATTCACCTTCTTTACATGTCCATGTTCAGTGATCATAGATTCATGCTGCAGGTTGGTGTTGTTTCCGACTATGACTTGTTAGCACTTGACTCCATCTCAGGTACAATTGAAGTTTCGAAACTAAATTAGATATTTAATTGGAAACTATTTATTTCATCAGTTTGATTAAATGTGATTTAACTTAATTATTTTGAAGTGTAAGGGCATCAGTATTCAGATGAGGTAGTCCTTCTTGGTGACGAGAGGTGATATAATTTTTTTTAGCAAAAGAGCAAATGGGTTAACAAATACTTTGGTTGAGAAAACCACTTGGCAGCAAAAAAAAATTAATTTCTTCCCTTTCCCCCCATATAGAGCTGATGAGAGGGGAGAAAAAAGAAGAAAGATATAGAAATAGGAAGAGAACGAGTACACATGATTAGTGAACATGCAGCATGGAACTTTACAATGAAAGACGTAAAATGATCTGCTACTTTGATGATGGTTTTCAGAACTCTTATAGAGCAGAAAAGGCTTATCATTCTACTTAAAATCAAAGCGGAAAAAAAATTACATTTAAATTAAGAATCATTACATGCCGTGGATCCAGAAATTAACATTATTACTCATCTTGCAAAAGGTACACTTAAAACTATTTTGCCTTGTGCCAGTTATTTTGTTATGAAGATTAAATCTTGGTGACTATTGATCTACTTTCTTATCTGTGAAACTTAGGCGGCGGTCAACATGACACAAATATGTTTCCCGACGTCGACAGTACTTGGAAAGTATGTGAAAACTCTTCCTTCCATGTTTCAAAATCTCTACATTTAGTGATGAATTAGTATGTTTACTTTTTGTTCATAGGGACCTTTAAATGAGCTCTTTGTTCTGGAATAGTTCTGTACTATTGCTGCTATCCTGCAAGTCCTCTGCTTTGTTTCTGCCTTTTATCATATTTATATTTAAGAGAAATAATAATAGGATGAAATGAAATAACTAATTGCATAGAATGAAATGAAATAGCTTACACATTTATATTATCGTTATCAATGTCCTAGACAATATGTTATAACTGGCATTTGACATGTTTAAATCATACCAAACTGATTCCCGCCCTGAAAGAGACTATGTTACTTTAAACTGGACGTGATGTGAGAATACACTTGAGCCGTCCCATTTTGATGCTATTTATGTAACATTTTTTAGTCCACTGATCAGCATATTGTCAACTTCTTGATAATATATTCATATTAATTTATTCAATGGGCGTCTCCTTTCTTTCTAATGTTATGGCAGACATTTAATGAGATTCAGAAGCTACTCAGCAAAACTAATGGGCAGAGTGTCGGTGACCTTATGACCCCTGCTCCCCTTGTTGTTCATGAGAACTCAAACCTGGAGGATGCTGCGAGGTATTAGTTTCCCTTTCTCTTTTCTTTCCTGGTTATGTTCCTTAGTAACCAAAGTCAACTTTAAGTCTTCAGCTGAAATTTTTTTCCTGTTAGTAGTAGGAGACTAAATACAAAAAATTGTTTCTTTGGTTTAGATTATTGCTTAAAACCAAGTATCGTCGACTGCCAGTTGTAGATGGCGATGGAAAACTGGTAATGTGATTCTATTCCCTGTTCTTTTACATGGTTTTGCTTACATTTATCAGCGGAAAGTAGTTTCTTACTGGTCTATGTTTGCTCCTATATGAAAGGTTGGCATTATCACCCGAGGAAATGTGGTTAGAGCTGCCCTTCAAATAAAACGTGCTAGTGGCACAATATAAATTCAGGACCGAAGTAATTAGTCTCATGGAAATAATTTCAGCATCATATGAAATGTGCAAGATGGTTCTTCAGTTTCTTTGGTTGACTGCTTATAGAATATGGTGATAATTATTCAATGATTTCTCTTACAAGCGTTCCTATTGGGCAATCCTATTCAATATTTGGATTTTAAGTATATAGAAAACCCAAGACTTGGAAATTTATTCTTATGCCGGCTTGTGTCTATAAATTTAGTAGATATGTTTACTTATTTGGCATTTGTTTGAATCTAGAAATTATAGCTGAGATATTGGATATCTGTCCCCGGTTTCACGGGTTGCCTTTCTTCTTAGCTCAGAAAGGGGCACCGTGCGGCAGTAGTCTGCTCCGTTAGACTACCTTCCGCCTGCTCTCGATCGTTTTGGGACGAAAGAAAATTTGATTGCAATTTGTAGAAAGCTTGCAACATAAAATTGAAACACATTGAAAGTAACTTGATCATTGATTGCTTGAGAATAGAAATTATAATATACGAAAACAGGAAATTACAATGGCTAGTGCAGCGGGCGAACACTATAAAGCTTGAAAAATGTTTGAAAAACTAATACCTCCTATAATAGCATTCGGAACAAAAACCCAAGTGATGTTTAAATGCCGAAAAATCATACTAAAATTTTCTAATTTCTAACTATTTTACAATTTAAATAAACTATTACAACGGAAAGGAAATTACAACTCAAACTTGAATTAATATTTACGATATGCGGTCGAAGTTGGGCAAACTGCGGTTGCGATAGGGTCAAAGGGTTTAAGTGAAGCTGCGGTCCTTGACATTCTCCCCCATTTGCTCTGGCGACGTCCTCAGGGCCATCAATGAATGATATGCTTCAATTAATGGTTTGAAGGTTCCAAGGTCTTTTCCACTTTCCCAAGTATTCTCTTCGCTGTTGCATCCGCTCCATTTGACCAAGTACTCTTGAAGATAATTCTTAGAAGATCGAGTAGTTCGATGGTCAAGAATCTCTTTAGCAACATTCTTTCTGAATCTTTTCAATTCAAACACAAGTCGCTTCAAATCTGTAGACTTTTTGTACCGTTTTTGAGCTTTCTCAAGATAACTCCTAGCAATTTCAATGTTTCGCTTCCACTCTTAAGAGAAGCTTTTTGTTTGAAGGGACTCGGAACTTTGATCAATATCCACAGTATGAGGGAGT
>CAIGRS010331123.1:0-11432 GCA_903798395.1 Fraxinus floribunda
GTAGCTCCAATATTCTCTCTAACACCCTCCTGCAAACTGATGGGAAGGAGCATTACCATCAGTTTGTGACGCAGAAAATGAAATCGAAGAGCTGTCTGTCCTTTAGTGAAAATATCAGCAATCTGATCTTGAGTAGAGACATATTTGACCTGAATATCGTTGTTAACCACCTTCTCCCGAACAAAATGATAGTCAATCTCTATGTGTTTAGTTCTAGCATGAAAAACAGGATTAGATGCTAATGCTATAGCACCAATATTATCACACCATAGCACAGGAGTAGAAGAGAGACAAATGCCAAGTTCCTTGAACAACATACGTAACCAGTATAGTTCAGCTGTAGCCATTGCCATAGACCTGTATTCAGCTTCAGTAGAACTTCTTGAAACCACACTTTGCTTCTTTGCACTCCAACTGATCAAGTTAGAGCCAAGGAAGATACCATATCCAGTAGTGCTGCGTCTGTCATCTGGATTTCCTGCCCAATCGGAGTCACAAAATGCTGTAAGGTTGATTGAAGAAGGGGTATAATAGAGACCATAGTCAATAGAACCTTTTAGGTATCTCAAGACTCTCTTAGCTGCTATCCAATGAGGCTGACGAGGATCATGCATGAATTGGCAAAGTTAATTTACTGCATAGGAGATATCAGGTCTTGAAATTGTACAATACTGGAGAGCACCAACTACTCTTCTATATTCGGTGGGATCTTCTAGGGGTTCACCTTCTTTAGCTGAAAGTTTAGTACCTGGTGTAGTTGGACAAGATAAAGGTTTTGATCCTGTCATCTTTGTACTATCAAGAAGATCATTAATATACTTGGCTTGACGCAGGTGCAACCCACTTGAACTGCGTGTAGCTTGTACCCCAAGGAAGTAACTCAGTTGTCCAAGATCTTTTACATGAAAATGTTTTTTCAGCTGTGTAAGAAACTGATCAGTGGCAATCTTACAAGAACCAGTGACTATAATATCATCTACATACACTAAAACAAAAATTTTAACTGTGGCAGTAGTGTATGTAAATAAAGAATAGTCAACAGTGGACTCAATGAAGCCATATTCCAGTAATTGCTCAGAAAACCTTTTAAACCACGCCCGTGGGGCTTGTTTAAGGCCATATAGTGACTTATGTAGTCTGCATACAAAATCTGGATGGTTTTCATCTATAAACCCGCGAGGTTGTTCCATAAAAACTTCTTCATCTAATATGCCATGTAGAAAAGCATTTGAAATATCCAATTGTTTTACCTCCCATTGAAGAGAAACTGCAAGTGCTAATACAAATCTGATAGTAGATGGTTTAACCACTGGGGAAAATGTTTCATGGTAGTCAACTCCATCCCTTTGATCAAATCCCTTTGCCACTAACCTCGCTTTGTACCTTTCGATCGAGCCATCTGGCTTCCGTTTGATCTTGTAAACCCATTTATTTCGAACTATATGCTTACCTGCTGGTTTAGGACAAAGAGACCAAGTGCCATTTGCCATTAATGCATCAAACTCATCTCCCATAGCAGCACGCCATTCAGGCTTAGATACTGCATTTGTATAGCAAGAAGGTTCTGTTTCATTAACTACATTGGTTAACATACACAGAGGATGGCGAGAAGAGTAGGAAACCTTATAATCCGGATATTGTTTGGGTCGAGAATGGCCAGTTTTAGATCTTGTGAGGATCTGTCTAGGTGGTGACAAAGGAGTGGAAATATGAGGATCAATGTGATGTAAATGAGAGGAAGGTTCACTGATCTGATATGAAGGCTCTTGTGATTGTGTATCAGGAGGTTCTAGGTTTTGTCGGCCAAAATCATCAAGATCCACATTCAAAGAAGGTTCTAGATCAGAATTTTGAATATCTAAAGCTTGAGTCAGATTTTCTATAGATGATTCAGGTAGTTCTGTAGGTATTTGAGTTGTAGTTCTTGACAAAGTTGCAGGAGAGGTAAAACTGGGAACCACTACATTTGTAGTCACAGGAGTTTGAATAATGATAGGAGACTTACTTGGAGAAATGATGCTACTTGAAGTGGTTGAGTCAGTGACTGATTCTTTTGCTGGAAAACAGTCTTCATCAAAAATAACATGTCTGGACACATAGACACGACCTGTGAGTCTATCTAAGCATCGATAACCTTTTTGTTGACTGGAGTATCCCAAAAATATACATTGTTTACTTCTGAAACATAATTTATGTGACTCAAAGGGTCGTAACAAGGGATAGCAAGAGCAACCGAATACTCTTAACTCATCATATGATGGAATTTTCTGATAAAGTAAAAAATAAGGTGTGAGGTTGTTCAAAACTTTAGTTGGTAGTCTGTTAATCAAAAATACTGAAGTCAAGAATGCATCTACCCAGTAGCATGATTTTAAATGCGCCTGTGCTAATAAAGTGAATCCCGTTTCTTGAATATGTCTATGTTTAAGTTCTGCAATCCCATTTTGTTGCGAGGTATATGGACATGTTAAGCGGTGAAAAATTCCATTATCTATTAAATAGTCTTTGAATTGCTTAGAAAGGTATTCGCCACCATTATCCGTTTGTAGTTGCTTTATTTTAGTACTAAAGAGATTTTCCACAAGAGACTTATATTTGATAAATAAAGCAAAGACATCAGACTTGAACTTCATGGGATACAACCAAGTAAAGCGGGAGTAGTCATCAACAAATAAGACATAATATCTACAACCACCTATTGAAGCAACAGGGGACACCCAAACATCTGAGTGGATGAGTTGAAGAGGTGAAGTAGACTGTCTGGTAGACTCATTAAATGGTAGTTGCTTTGCCTTTCCAGCTTGACAAGGCTGACAAAAACTTAATTTATTTGCTGAATTTTTAACAGAAAGATAATTCAAACTTTCTAAACGACTTAAAACAGACTTAGATGGATGACCTAAGCGAGCATGCTAGGTATCTAAAGTAGTTTTGACTCCTACATGTGATGTAAGACACTGTAGTTTATTTGTTGAAGAACTCTTGTGCCCAGCAACTGGATACAGTCCATTTTCAACCACTCCCTGCAGCAATAGTCTCCCCGTGTGATTCTCCTTTATACAAAAATCAACACCCGTAAGAATAAAGTAGCAGTTGTTATCTAAGCAAAATTTATTTATAGAAAGTAAATTAGTAGAGGCCTGAGGACAATGAAGAACTTGTTTTAAAACAAAAGATGATTTATCCAGTGAAAGAGAGCTAGAACCAGTGTTTTTAATGATCAAACCTGTTCCATTGCCAACGGTTACAGTATCAGGGCCTTCATAGCGCTGTTGAGAGACAAGATTCGCTGCATTAGAAGTAATGTGCGCATTAGCTCCACTATCTGCATACCAGACTTGATTTTCAAAGGCCGAGTTTGCTTCAACTGCCATAGCAGCAAGGTCTGCAGGAGGAATGCGGCCTTGATAGGCCATATTGAATCTGTTATAGCAATCTAAAGCCGTGTGGCCCGCTTTGCCACAAATTTGGCACACAGGTCTAGGATTGTTAGCTGTAACCTGTCTAATGTTATTATTCTGCTGCATATCAGATGAGATCCTTGAAGAACCAGGACCTTGCTGCTGAGGTTTGAAGGTATTAGTTTGTGGTTTGGTTTTTTTCAGATAGTTTGGTACTTTTGTTTTTGCTGCAAAAGCAAAGGTTGAGGGTTCAACAGCCTGAGTATGTTGGTTTTCTATCAAGGTTTCATAACTAAGAAGTTCTGCATAAAAATCTTCAAGAGACAGATCTTTCTCCCTTGTAGCAAAGTTGAATGAAGTGATGAAAGGATAGAATTGTGATTTTAGACCAGCTACAAGAAAAGTAATAAGATCTTGATCTTCTACAGGTTTTCCAGCAGCTGCAAGTTGATCAGCAATGTGTTTAGCATCCTCAAAATAATTAGTACAGGTCTTATTACCTTGAGTTAGCATTTGAAGTTGTCGTTTCAGTAAAGCAATCTGTGACCGGGATTGTGATGAGAAACGAGTTTGGAGAGCACTCCAAACTTTCTGTGAACTGTCCAAATTGCAAACAGTAGATGCAATCTTCTCTGTGATGGAAGCAAGAAGCCAGCTGAGAACACAGTTGTTCTTGCGAAACCAAACTATATATGCTGGGTTTGGTGAGCTATCTTGAAGTTTCTGTGATGGTGCAATATCTGAACCATCCACGATTCCAATGAGATCATGACTTCGAAGAAAAGCTACAAACTGGTTCCTCCACACCATATAATTGGAGCCATCCAGTTTGTTTGAAACAAGTTGAGAGGGGTTGGGTATGGTGATGTGTGAAAGGGTTGGAGTTTCTTGAGAAGTGAAAGAATGTGTCTCAGGTGCAGCCATTTGTATCTCAGGTGTAGTCATTTGTGAAAGGTGCGGAAGCTTGGTATTTATGCAGGATCAGGCGTGTGCCCTTTTCTGCTCTGATACCATGTAAAAATAAAGCAGAGATGAATTCACAGAATCACTTTGAATGTTTTGGCTTACACACCAATACTCATTGTGTCATTTCTTTATATAGACATACATTAAAACTAATCTCAGGATATCAAGGAATCAGTTAGCAAGAATCAATCTATACAAGATTTAAGTTTAAACAATTGAAGATATATCTCCAGCAACTGAATTTGTAACTCTGAAATCTGTAGCTCCAATATTCTCTCTGAAATCTGTAGCTCCAATATTCTCTCTAACACAACGTAAGCAGTGCTTTGACGATTTAGGGATAATTTTTGTCGATCGATTTTTCGTGGTAATTGACCGTCTCTGACACGTAGGGTTTGAAAACGATGTCGATCTGATAGTATTGTACAATGGTGGAGTTGATCTGTTGTCGGAGATACTGCCTTCCGGTGGAGGAGTGCTTTTGGGAGGAAGGGTTCGCCGGTGGTTTGTGATTTTGGGAGGAAGGGCTTGGGGAAAATGAGGAGAGAGAGAGAGAGAGAGAGATAGCGTATTTGGGAGTTAAATGTTTCATTAGCCACTGAAGTTTGAGTTGTGTCACGATTTACTCATCAAACTTTCACAATTGTCTCGGTGACCACTGAACTTCACTCCATCCAACTCCATCACTCACCCAATACAAACCGTTAACTGACTGATCTACGTGGATGATGGAAAAATGACTTGGCGGTTAAATCCTACCAAATAAGTTATCATTCGCCAACTCATTAGCCAAATATGCAACCTCCCAACCAAACACGCCATTACCAATTATAGACCACGACTCTGGCCAAAAATGTAAGAAGCCAAACCCAGATGAAAATTTCCCGAGACCCATCCCGTGAGGCGTGAAGCCATCTCCCTCAAGAACCCTAAATCAGCAAATTGTTCCAATCAGGGAGAAGATCGAGGGGGAAATTCCTCATTCGACCGCAATCTCCATACCTTTCTCAAGATTATCAGATCTGTGTAAGTATTTTGACCAATTTCACAGTATTGTTGGTGTCTGATGGATCAGTGAAATTGGGAACATGAGCCGTCTGATGGGTTGGTGTCTCAATTTCACAGTATTGTTGTTTGATGAGAGCAATAATAGTAAATCGTTGTGCGATGTATTATGAATGGGATAATGTGTGTGTAAATTTTCAACTTCAGCTAACACAGTCTTCATTTTAGGAAAATCACGAAATCTAGTTTGAGGATTTCTATTCATTGCACTTCCAATACATTTTTTTAGTTTTACTGGTGACTGAAAGCAATCCATGAACATGAACTGTTTCACGAGTGGAATTTGTGCATTGATGCTAGGATTTTAACTCTTAGGTTTGCCACTTCGAGTATGTTCCTGTTTTGAGCTATAGATATAGAGATAATGGGGCTTTCTTTTATTTTCATGCATTTTGATAATCATCGGGTTAGGTTGAATGGTTTCAATGAATGGATACCTGCTGCATTCACTCACTGAATTAGTTCACTGCTAATTATTAGGCTCAAATCAGTTAAATTTGCATCTGTGCTGCTGTTACTATGTAGTAGAATGTTGCAATTGGCAACAACGAAAGTTAAATATTCCAAGTACACTATTGACGATTATTTTTGTAATTAGAATTTGGGTGATGGGGAGGCTGTTAAGTAGTGTATATTTTGAACGTTGGTGATTATGGACATCATTAATTTCTTGAACGATTTATAAACTACAATAATTCAATGTTATAATGAAGGCGGTAACAATTCTAACAATGTCCATATAGATTTATTAATCCAACCATTTCCCTTTTCGATGCTCGTTGTCCTCTTTCTTGCAACATTTTACCCTGCATGACAGAATAAGCATTGGATCTTTTATGCATCACAAAAACACAAAAACGCATTTGATCCCGAGAAAATTTAGGTACAGAACTTTCAAGCATAATTTGTTGCAATAGCTACGCATTTGAAGAACTTTTATGGCTAGGTTTCTGACTACTTACATCCCCAAAAATCCAAAACAAGTTAAAACAAAATTTATACCAGAAACATTTTTTGCTTGCCAAAATTATAGGTGTAAGTAATTTCTTCCAGATTTGAGATTATGTCTTCAATTAACTGTTTTGTTAAATATTTTTGGCAAGTTCAGTTTTTTGTTTTGAAATCTGTTGCTTTTGGGTTGATTTTTCTCCTTATCTCTTATGGTTAGTAATGAGCTTCTGTAAACATTTTCCTTCCATTGCAGTTCCCTGTGTGGCTGTAAAGCTTTTGTACGGTAGAGTGTTTGGACTCGAAGTGGCTTGCTATTTCCAAGAATGAAATAATAAATGCTGGAGTTCTGAAAGAATACAAGTGCAAAAATTATCCATTGCAAATTCCTGATGCTAAAAACATACCAACCCTTCTCGACCCAAGGAGCCCAACTGGTTGCCATGGTTGCTTTGGTAGATTTTTGGAGGGACCACACTTGTTTGTAGTGTCAGATAACTTGATAGCGACTCCATTATCTTCTCCTTGAGTATTAGCTTCCTAAAAGAACTAAATGTACCTCTCAATGATATTGAAGAGAAGAAAGAAACTATATGCGAGACTGAGGTAAATTCTAGAGTCAGTTTTGTTTTGTGTAGTATGGGAGATTGTAGAGCAATTTCTTTCTCCTCTTCGTACTCATTGTATGAGAAATTGATGATTCGTGCTTCTGTAAGGGCCATTTTTCCATTTCCATTCTGTAATGACGTGGATATTTTCATCAAATTTACATTTCGCAAGGGAAAAGGGGAGAAGGATAACGAGAAACAAAATGGAGGAGATTTGTGAAACTCAACCATTTATGTTAATTGTCAAGTTTGTGTAATTCACTAGTTGTACGTTAATTCGATTAATTTGGAATTTATGTTTGTAATTTCAATGTTTTTAGAACCAAGTATTCCATGAATACATTTAAATGGTGCTACGACTGAGACAAGAAGGAAAATAATCTTAAACACAGTCCACATTGATACAATTGTATTTTCCCCGAGCTCTAACTAACAACAAAATCAAACAGAGCAGGATATATTAGTTGAATCCAATCAGAGAGAAATGGCACAAAAATCACAAATTTAACTTCAAGCACCATAAATCAAACAAATGGTTTAACGTACTCTCCATAATTATAGATCATGTAACCTTCCATTTCTCATTTACAGGCTCAAAATTACAACAGCAAAACTCAAATTACTATTCATGTTGATACAAGTCAACAGAGCCATTTCTTGGATCAACCAACATGGAAAGGGCTAATTTCCCCAGTTCTCAGAGAATTAGCAATTTCATCAGCAAGAGTTAAACAAGAAACTACCCAACCACTCAGTGCCATCCATATCATCTTTGCCATCCAAACTACCCTAATCACTAAAAGTAGTTAATGTCTCTGGAACATTTCCGGCTCCAGAACTTCAACATCAAATCGTGGTCGGATTCTAAGACGTCCGGATCTTCCTCATAATCTGTCATACAGTTCAACCACATTAGATTTATGTAATGTATTTCTTTCACATCATAAATAACAATTGAAGAAATTATAGACAAAGACAACGGCTTTAAAAAAAAATGGGATTAAGCGATGCAAACATGTTCACCAAAGTCAAACAAGACATTTGCAATGTTCAGCCATGAAGAGTAACACAATATTTAAATAGTGTTAAATCAGTTGCCTGCCTTAATAATGTAAACTAATCATAAAATATTTAGTCAACGAAGAATCAATAATCAGCATATTTCTACCGGTCTTAGCTCAGATAAGAGACAGCACAAGGAACTGCAATCTGAATCATCTACAAACTGATAAAAGAAAACATATTTAGTCATTTAGATTTTAGTCCCATCTAAAATATATAACAAGAAAGAGAAAGTACATCATGTATGCAGTATCTTTCATTCACATAAAGATACTAAATGTTCACTACATCTGCCTCGCAGCTAACATACTACTAAGTGAGCCTGTGAGTTCCTCCCTTTATGTGTTCCATAAATCAATCTCTCGCCTTAGCTCATAAACATTTGGTAGAACAAACAAAAAATATGTTAACCAACTAAAAGAAATTTATTTAACAGTGATGTATTTGGAACTTTTAGTTGCTCCAAGTATTATTGAACCTTGAATTAACAAAATAAAAATCTTACTGTCCGTTAAGCTTACAACAAATTAACTGAATTTAAAAAAGAAAAAGCAGCTGAATTCAAAGGAAAACAAATTAACATACTCAAACTTTAGTCATACCTTCTCAACAGTATGAAGTGCATCACTATGTCCACCAGCACCAGTTCCAATTATTACAAGATCATAATCAAATCCTCCCTTGGACGGCTTTCCATTGCTTTGCAACGCAGCATAAACCTTCTTAAAGCTAGAATCTCTAGAACACGGCACTAATCGAGTCGAAACGGACAACGAATTAAACGAGTTGGATTCAAACACATCTCTTCTTAGATCGCAAAATCGGAGCGATCTCGGCGTACACAAATACGCATTGGCGACGGCTGCAGCAGTGCAGCCTGATCTGGTGATCGGGGAAGGAGAACAGAGCGAGAGAGAAATTGCAGATTTCATTTTCAGATAAATTTGTCATGTGTGAACCAGTGTGCGTTTTGGATTTGTTTTATAAGAGAGAAGAAGAAGGGCTTTAATGGAGCTTCGAAATGTCCTTTGGAAGTAGCGGACTTAACATTTAACAATGTTGTGAACTATTCAGTGGCTAATGAAACATTTAACTTGTTTGGGAATGAATGGGGGTAGGGGTGGGGTGATGAAATATGTAGATTTAAAATTTTATTACTTACAATTAATAATCTTTTTTACCGGCTGATTTTTAAATTGTAAACTTTATCCCCTTATTTTTTAATTGTAACTTTGAAAAGAATGATTTTAGATAATTTTCTCTACTTTAAATGCTTTAGGCTCCTGGGCTTTTGAATGGACTGCACTGAATTATTTCTTACTGGCCATCACAATTGCACATCTCTCCTAGAGTGGTGACCTTTATTGGGCCCGATTTATTATGCTTGGGCTATCTCCAATAGTGATCAGGGATCCCTGATTATGTAAATGATTCTAGAGATGAACTAGTCAACCCCCATGGCACACAAGTCAATATCAACAACAACTTATACAAAGGTGATCGAAGGTCAATCTTCCACTGCCTTTCTATCTTAGAATTCGTTCAACAGTGGCTAATTTTATTCATACAAATTGTGGCTTGTGAAGAGAAATTCAACATTATGAGATATCTTACGTGTTTGACAAGATCTGCGATTGAATCTTCAACTCAAAAGCAGCCATGGGAAGCCCTTTATACTCTATTATAAAGGTATTACTTGCTTTGGTTTTCTGCCACTACTACTTTTATCTCAGCGATTTCTTGTTATGGTCATTAATACATGGAAAATGCTCGACCAAATACATAACTCGAGAATTTCTTATTTATCGAAGGTGAACCCTAGTTCGTGATTTTCTTAGTATCAAAAAAAGCATGCTATAAGTCCTCATTCCTTGAATAAAGGAATATACGAAATTTTGAAGTATTTGCCCTTGAAAAAGGAGCATCTTTGTGGTCCCGGCTAATGTGTTTGCCCTTGTAAAATGAGCCTTTCCCGACCTCATCTCGGAGATACCTCGCTATACAAGATGTTTATTCATAGCTCTTCGAGATGCCTTGTTACACGAGATACTTATTCCTCACTCTTCGAGATGCCTCGTCACGCGTGATGCTTATTTCTTGTTCTTCAAGATGGCTAGCCACACGAGATATTTATTCCTCGCTCTTCTAGATGCCGCCATGCAAGATGTTTATTCCTCGCTCTTCGAGATCCTTGATGAGTGTGGTTCACTCATTGTTTTAATGCCTCTTAAGCTTGATATTTTGATTGTCTTTTAAGACTTTTTAGAACTTTTTAATGTGTGTTTTAATTTTGTTTTATAGGTTAGGTGAATTGATGTGAATTATGCAAAACCTAGAGAAAAGAGTGGCGTAAGTATGAATCTAGGAGAAGTTGATGTTGATGTTGATTTGGTGATACTCAATGAATGGAAGCTAAATTAAAAGAAAGAAGTGAACAACGACAAAAATGTTTAAATTCAAAGTTTGAGAACTCAATCGCAACTTTTCGATAGTTGATTCGGACCACAAAACGATAATTAAAGATTGCGGGAATCAATCAGATGCAATTAAAAGTAAAAAAAATGAGTGAAATATGATTAAAATATTCTCACAAATCCATTTTCAGTCGAAAAAATATATTCCTAATTTTTAACCAGAGATTGAGACCAATTTTTCACATAGTAAACATTCGAAATGGAAAAGAGCTATTTCAAGTAAAGTTGTAACCCTTTTAGTTATCTTTCCAATACATTTTGAATCACTTCAATTATATATCGGGAGAAAATGCTACGATAAAAATACTGAAAGATGTGCAGTACTTATTTTTAACCAGAAAATGGGTACCGCGGCATTACCTTAGTGGCTCCCAAGCACTAAAAAGTGGGTGCCCCAGAGCCCAATCTCGGGAGAAAAGAGAAATCACAACGCCAGTGCGTCGCTGGGCGATAGGAGGTGTTTTAATTCTTTTGGACTTCTTTTCAATGCCAATCCGACCCCAACATTTTTAAGTCTTCAAGATAATATAAATACAACCCTAGAGACCACTTTAAAGGAATTCAACAAGGCAAGAGGCAAGGGATCAATCAAGAGAAAAGAGACAACAACGAGAAGAATTCAAGCTCTAAACCAATTTTTATTCTTCTCTTCTCCATGTTTTTTTTAATTTTTGAATTGATTATATCTCTTTCATCTATCATGAACTAAACTTCTAATCTAGGGTTTGATGTAAGCAACTTGGGATTATGTTTTAATTTTATTTAGTTATTTCTTTGAAATTTTCCATTCCGTTTATTTGTGTAGTTTATTCTCCACGCTTTCAATTAATTGGTTACTAATTGAATGATTTGAAGCTTTAAATTTTGTGGTAATTACACCAAACCAGACCTTTTCTTTTACATTTTAA
>CAIGRS010331130.1:0-11807 GCA_903798395.1 Fraxinus floribunda
GAAGACAACGAACATAACGTACTTCACAGGGTTCTCACAGGAGAATTGAATAGTATCCATCAACAACTCCATCAGCCTGATACCATGCCACCTACTCATCCTACTTCTGTTCCAGATACCTCAAGCTCTACTCATATTAACTCCAACTGTATCATAAGAGAAGAAATAGAGCAAATGTTAGGCACATATAGGCAGTAGATTATATCAGATGTGTCTAGTTTACGCGACAACATGAGAACAACTATTGCATCACATGTATCTCATTTATACAACAACTTGGAAACAACTATTGTAAAACACTCAAATAGACAAGAACAATTCTTCAACACAAGAAAGAATTGTTTGATCAACATCAAAAGTCGAAAGAAAAATACCAGGCCATGCATTCTACTATGCAAAACCATGTGGATACCAATTTAAGTTCAGTACAAACTTACATTAACGAAGAAAATGTCAATTTTCTCAACAAATTATCAATATGGGAATCAAACATGGAGGCTCTTGTACATTCTCTTCATCAAAGTGCTCCTGTCCATATGAGCCCCGTTGTACAGCATACATCATCATCTCAACAAACTCACAATATTCTCACACAAGCAACAAAAAAGAAAACCAAAGGAAAAAAGGTACAATCTTCCATACCACCATCAAATTATCCTTTGGAAGACTACTGTATAGAGATATACAAAACAATTACAGATTGGATAGCAAAAAATGAACCAAGGTAATGAATCTATTTGTATTTCATCCTCTTCCATAGCATCATTTTAATTTTTTGCATTTTAACTTAAATTAAACCATGTCATGCAGAGCATTCTGGAAAGATCCATGCATGTCACAACCTACATGAAATGAACTTCATCAAAGCTATCATAGATACAACCTAAAATTTACCTATTGCGGTTAGTAAAATCAATTTCTCATAATACATTAAATTCCACAAACAATATTTTCAAATTACATCTACTTATTCTGTTAGAGTATTGATCTGAAATTAACATTGGTGCGGCGTCTCATCAACGACAAGTCCACCCCTGCTTCAAAGGAATATGAAATCCTAGACTTCAACTACGAAACGGAGTGTACTCGTCATATGATGCTTCAAGTAGAAATTAAGGATACAAATACTATTATAGAAGTAGGAAATTTACCCGTGTTACAACAATACATAAATGGCGATTTACCAACAGTCGGTCATTCGTGGATAAGATGCAAATACCTATTAATTCCATGTTCATACCCAAGTAACACGTGGTATCTATTTTTTGTGAACATTCCTAAATGGAAAATTGAAATATACGATTGCAGCAACAACGTTCATACACCAGAACAAATTCGAGCACATTCAAACGCAGTGATTGACTTAACAACAGTAATACTAACGACTCCAAGATTTTCTTACTACAGAGTAGCGTAAAGAAAACTACAAACAGACCACTAGCGATTGACATCAAACAATATCAACCTTTTGTACATAATGGGTAAATATATAATACATTTATTCGTTACTATAATATTTTGTTCCCTCCTTCACATAATTTTACATTTACCATACCCATTACATTGAACGTAAAACTATTCATTTTGTAGGCCAAACTGTGGAGTTTTTTTGCTCAAATACATAGAATACTTCATTCTAGGCTATCCAATACAAGTATTTTTTGCAGACATGATGATTTCGTATAGACAAAAGATTGTCGTTGATATCTGCTACAATGAATACTTCCTACATCCTCATTAATTATGATATTACTGGATAATCATATCCGGGCAGGTAACAACAGACTTCCCAATCAATTTATAATGGCTGGTACAGTTGATAAACTTTCTACAATTCAAAACATGAAGGTACATATAAACCAATTACCCTTTCTACTTACTCATACATCAAATATTCACCTTCCAAATTCCATTTTTCCATATGCATTTCTATTCACCATATTATGCACTCACTATGTTACTACATTACTATTTCACACTTCACTCTTGAAAATTACGTAACAGTTACTTCAAGAACCAAAATTTGTGCACATATCAGTACATAATTCAATTTACCATTCCCTATGTAAGTATATACATATTTAGGGGTTAATGAAGTATCAAGTGTGAAGAAGTTACAGCTACTCGAAGGTAATTAAAGAAGACCTGAGAGACTAGTGAAAAAGCTCCAAGAAACTTGGCGAAATTGATCCTTTCTAGACGATTCTATACTTGGACTTCACAAAAATGGCAATGTTTGCGCTCAGAACTATTGGTGAACAGTGTGTTTTACTACGTCTTTAAGAGTTAACATCATCAAAGGATTGATAAGAGTGCACTGTATGATCATCTTGGTAAATATCTTCGAAAATATATACATCTCAAAAACAGCATTCAAATGGAAAACATAAATGTTTGTGACAATGTTTCTGTACTAGATGTCATTTCTTAAGCCTTTATGATACCAAAAAAACGTGTATATAAAAAAATATTTCAAATGGATGAATGTTTTCAGACATGCACGGGGAAAAGAAAATTCCCTGTGCACCCACGGGGAGACACCAACTCCCCATTCTCTCCATGTGCACACGGGGACACACCAACTCCCTGTGCCTGCACAGAGAGTGACATTAATTTATTTTTTTTTCATTTCTTTTAAACGTTGACAGTTGTAAAACTATGTAAAATTCAAAACTATGAAAACCCCGTAAGCGAACTCCCTGTGCACGTACGTGGAGACACCAACTCTCCCGTGCGCATACGGGGACACACCAACTCCCTGTGCCCTCACGAAGAGTGATGTTAATTTTATTTTTTTTTCATTTCTTTTAAACGTTGACAGTTGTAAAATTCAAAACTACGAAATCCCCATAAACAAACTCCCCGTGCGCGCACGGGGAGACACCAACTCCCCCGTGCGTACACGAGGAGAACTTAACTCCCCGTGCACGCACGGGGTGTTCCTTCTCACAGGGAGTTACCCTCCTGGTGCGCACGCACGGGGGACACCAACTCCTCCGTGCACACACGGGGAGAACTTAACTCCCCGTGCACGCATGGGGAGTTTCCTTCTCACAAGGAGTTACCCTCCTGGTGCGCGCGCACGGGGAGTTAGCACGGGGAAAAGGATCCCCGTGCGTGTACGGGGAATGAAGTTTATTATCTCCTTTTTTTTCTCTTCTTAAACGTCAAACGCAATTGATTCAAACAAAATATTGATTAAATACAAAATATTTATTATATTATGTAAATTTCAAACTTATATTTATTTAACAGATAGTGTATAAATTTTAAAAATCATCGCAACAAGATTATAATGACAATCAATTTTAATTTAAACAATAAAAATTATTTGCGATACATTAATTGTTAGTTTTTTAGGCATATTTTTATTCTCCATTTCAAATTACAGGAAAATATAATCTCCCTGTAATTACTACGAAATATACATTATTTAACATATTTTAAATTACATAGTATTCCCAACATCCAAATCTTTTTTTCCCATTTAGAATTAGAAACAAACTTAATTTTTAACTAGACATTATTTAACAAATTTTACATTACATAATCTTCACAATAAAAATAAAAACAATAATATTCATATAATAATATTAATAATATCACCATTACTTTCCACCTACCCATTTATCACCTATGATCCCACTAAGCCCAACATACCAACCCTTCCACTCGTAAATTCAATTAAATATACAACAACCACCAAGCAATTAAATCAATGAAAATATTAATGAAATAAATAAATACAAAATATTTATTACATTATGTAAATTTCAAAATTATATTTATTTTACAGATAGTATAAAAATTTTAAAAATTATCGTCGCAACAAAAATATAATGACAACCAATTTTAATTTACACAACACAAATTATGTTCAATACATTAATTGTTAGTTTTGGAAGCATATTTTTATTCTCCATTTACAGAAAAATATATTCTCCCTATAATTCCTACTAAGTATACATTATTTAACAAATTTTAAATTACATAATATTCCCAGCATTCAAATCTTTTCTTCCCATTCAGAATTAGAAACGAACTTAATTTTTAATTAGACATTATTTAACAAGTTTTACACTACATAATCTTCATAATAAAAATAAAAACAATAATAATCATATAATAATATTAAATATCACCAGTAATTTCTACCTTCCAATTTCTCACCTACCATCCCACTAACCCCAACATACCAACTTAATTACCAACCCTTCCACTCGTAAATCCAATCAAATATACAATAACCACCAACCAATTGAATCAACGAAAATATTAATTAAATAAATAAGTACAAAAGATTTATTACATTATGAAATTTTCAAAATTATATTTATTTTACAGATAGTGTATAAATTTTAAAAATCATCGCCACAACAAGATTATAATGACAAGCAGTTTTAATTTAAACAACACAAATTATTCTCGATACATTAATTGTTAGTTTTTTAGGCATATTTTTATTCTTCATTTCCAATTATGGAAAAATATATTCTTCCCATAATTACTACTAAATATACATTATTTAACATATTTTAAGTTACAAAATATTCCCAACATTGAAATTTTTTCTTCCCATTTAGAATTAAAAACAAACTTAATTTCTAACTAAACATTATTTAACAAAGTTTACATTACATAATCTTCACAATAAAAATAAAAACAATAATAATCATATAATAATATTAATATAATAATAACACCATCAATCTCCACCTACCCACTCCTCACCTACGATCCCACTAACCCCAACATACCAACTTACCAATCCTTCCATTCATAAATTAATCAGATATACAACAACCACAAAACTAAACCACTTATTTCACTTTTGTTGCCATTTAGCTTTACAAGTAAAAAGAAAAAAAAAATCCATATATATTTTGTACCTTAAAGACTCTCTCTATAATATAAATATGTGAGCACTCAAATTTCGACTTTCAATACACCAATAACTTTGGACATATCATCTCCCTATATTTCCATCTGTTTTTGTTCTAACAAAACTCCTTGCGAAATCTAGGTAACCTCTTTCATATTGAATTGAATAATATGAATACTATAAGGGTCTTTGAAATTGTCTTCAATGTCAAATTTTGATACTTGGTTTATGTTTTGTTAATGTCGCTAATGCTTTTGTCATACCATTCTCCTATAATTCCATCTGTTTCTGTAAAATTCCATACAAATTCTATAACCTATTTCATATTGAATTCAATAATAGTAATATGAACAAAAGCGCTATTGATACTATCAGATCACATACAAGTTTCAAAATTTGACATTGAAAGATAACTTCAAAGACCCTGATAGTATTCCTACTACTCAACTCAATATAGAAGAGTTTACTTAGAATTCGTAAGGAATTTCTCAAAAATAGATGGAAGTACAAGAGGATAATATGTCGAAAGCGTTGATGTTATATCATCCTCCTATAATACCATCCATTTTTGTATAATTCCCTGCAAATTTTGACTGTCCTATTCCATATTCAATTGATTGAATAGTTTTCTTGTTCATAAGGAAGTTTTCAAATATATATTTTCATTGGGTTCTTATGTAATTTCTGAAACTAATAATATATGTTGTACTAGTTTATTGATTCTAATAAGAGACAATTGATTTTTGTCATATAAAGAAATATTTCCATGTTTTGCTATTTCTTCACATATTTTATTTTCTAATACTGATTATAGATAATATATTGAAATATCTCACTTAAATAAACTACAAATTACATTTTTTCTATTTATGGTAAATATGATATTGTCGTGTTGAAAGAAAAAAAGCTCTCCACTTTTCATTCTTAACAAACAATAGAGGAAAAAAATTTATGTCATAATTATTATTCACGTGTCGTTTTGTTAGTAAGCAGTTCATTACAACATTGGCCATTCCAATTTATGTCGGAGAAAATACTTTATAGTATTTATTTTATTGTACAAAATGTATTCAACTTCTTGTCAAATATATATACACATTAAATGAAATCTTTTTGTAATACAAACGATCAATACAATATATTCAATTTAATGTACAACTCCTCACTATGTAGCCAATATGTTACACTGCTGGTATTCTTAAAAATACCCTCCTCAAATTACCATTACTAATACCTTATGTAACTAACTACATCCTTATATCATTTTACTACTTTCCATATCAATTTCTATACAAAATTATGTACAAACTTATCAAACTTTCCAAATAAATGTACATTCTCTTAAATATTAAACACTAACATTACCTCAAAAAATATTATGACCCGTGCATCGCACGGGCCAAAACTATTGTTAATATAAAAAATAGTTAAAAATTGTTTATGTAAAATGAACTTTATACAATTCAATTATAGATTAATAGCAGAAAATCCTCCTAAAAACGTTTCCATTTGAGATATACCTCATGCCTATTGGAAATCGCAGAAAACTCCCTATTTGAAACCTTTTGCGCGAAAACCCCCTATCGTCAATATTTTTAGTTAAAAAGGTAAAAATGTCAAAATTAAAAAGTAATAATTGCAATTTTAGTATTCAAACTTTTTTATAAATTATACCCAAATTTCTTATGTACCACCCACAATCCTAAACCTTTAAAACTTTATTTTCCACCCTACCCCACTTCATCTTCTTCTACAAAATTTTATTATTTTACTTAATTCCTTTCAAAATCCTCCTAAATCCCCCACCTCAAATTCATCATTTCTTCTTCTCAATGGCATAGAATCCTAATTCGTAATTATTGTAAATTTATAGAATCCTAATTGTAGACCACCAATTTGGAACCCTAGTTTTGTTACCTTGAATTTCCCTACTTTGTCATCTTCTGTATGACTATATCCGTAATTTCTTCCCATGTAGGCCACAGCTGGGAGGGTTCGCATGCCAGTGAACAATCGGGTGCACAGTAGCGCTGTCTTATAGATCCACAGCATATGGTAGAGTGTGATTTGTTACGATCCTTATGCACCCAATAAAGATGACAAGAAGAACAATGCAGTTTTGTCTGGCTTGGAGAAGGTGAAGGGGAAGAGTGTAGCCAAGATTGAAAAGAGTAGTGAGGATGAAGATAAGGAGAATGAGAGTTTGGATTCAGATTAGGATTCAAAGATTGAGAGAGCAATTACAGAAAAATATTGGAAATGGTTAATGGTTGCAAGTTGAAAGCAAGTAGAAGTAGGAAGAAGAATAATCATAATGACTCTAATAGGTCGGAGTTGGATTCTGGGTCTAGAAAGAAGAGGGAGAGGTCAAAGAACAGGACTAGGAAGAGGGGTCTAGTGATTTCGAGGATGAGGATCAAGAACGAAGGAAAGTGAGGAATGAGAAGAGAATGAGAAAAAATGACGAGTCATCAGACAAGAGGGAAAAATGTAGTCAAAATAAGGAAGAGTAGGAAGGAGAAGAGAAGGAGGAGGAGGCATTCAAATGATGATTTATCTGACGATTATGTTGAGAAGTGGCATAAGCAGCGGAGCAGAAAGGCCTCCTCATTGTCTTATTCTGATTTCAGTGGCTCGGATGATACTTGTTGACCCCAAAAAATGTTGCCAATAGAATCCGCAACCTCATCCCCTCCACATGGATATCACCTGCACACCGAGTACCCCGTTAGGAGGCAAAGGCTGTCGGTCGAGAAAAAAGGTCTGGTGACCGTTTGTATCCGACGGTCAAGTCAACGGTCAGACAAAAAATATAAAAAATGCAAAGAGACGGGGGAGGGGATTTTGGTTCGGGTTTTAGAATGAACATACCTTAAAATAAAATGGATTCACATATATATAGAAAATGGAAATGGGCCAAGCGCGCTAATGGGCCTCCTCCAAGCCCAATATGAGATGATTTTATAGGTATAACAATAGTCTCCCAAGTCTGAGTCATATATTTATAAGCGGGTCGGACTTTGAAGTATAAGCTGCCAAATAGGCGAGGTCTTACAGAGATAGATACTACATATATTTGTCAAAATTTTGGCAACATCTCTTTTTAATATAGACTAAAACCACCTGTAATACAACATAATATCTACACCACACATATATACCATTTGCCCCTCCAAATACTCATAACGATAAAGTGAATAATGATGAATCAAAATTTTCTAAGATATTATATGCAAAGAGCCCATAATATTTCGTAGCAGATGATACGCTGTCGATAATAAAACGATAATGTAGATAACGTGGCACGTGTACTAGAAGTAATGAAAATAATGTCATGAGGCATGCTAGTAGTGATGTGACACGCGTATTTGACACCAATAATACAATGCATATACTAATAGTCATCACAACAGTCCCCCAAGTTGGGTCGAATTTTTATATGCGGCTCAAACTTTAAATATAAGCCAATATGATGAAGTTGATGTAGAAGCGAGACTCCGAATATATAAGCACCAAAGGTCATGCTTTAGATGTGAGTAGCAGAGGTGATGTTCTAAATATAAGCAGCAGAGGCGATGCTCTGGATGTGTAAGCAGCAGAGGCAATGCTTTGAATGTGTAAGTAACAAAGTCGATGCTCTGAATCTATAAGTAATAGAGGCGGTGGTCTGAATCTATAGCTAACAGAGGCGATGCTTCGAATCTGTAATTAGCTATAATAAGCTAACATCCTTACATAGGGGTAGCGCATCCATGTCAAGGGCTTCCTCCATGGTGTTTGATCCACCATGGAAGGCCTCGTCATCGTATGTATTAAGATGGGCCCACCCCTCTCCTTACGAAGTGGTAAATAATATAAACTCTCTGAAAATTAGTATACGTAACATAGCTGAAGCATAAACAAAGCTCCGGAAGATAGGCAGATATAATACAGCCGATGCTGAGGTGCTGAGGCATGATGAGCTCTTTGAAGATAGCAGCTATAATGCAATATCTCGTAAGGTAAGGAGTCTCGCAGAGCGAGGAATGACTATCGAGCTAGTGGTCCATCCTGAACTTTTGATAGCTTATATGCTAGCATCGAATAAAAGAGGTCTTCAACCTAGACTCGACATCGGTGAGAAGCGATGAATAAAAATCTTGTGAAGTGGGGAATAACCATCCCGCGAAGCCAGGGATAAGCATCGGCGAGGCGGGGAAAAAAATCCCGCGTATAGATTTTGAACTATCAGAGTCTTATAAGCGACCTCGGAATGACGAGGTCTTACAACTAGGCTTGACGATAGTGAGAGGCGAGGAATAAGCTTCTCACGAAACTAGGGATAAGCATCTGGTGAGGCGGGGAATAAACATCCCGCGCATAGATCTTAAACTATCGAAGTCTTATAAGCGGCTTCGAAATGACGAGGTCTTACAGTTAGGCTCAACGATAGTGAGAGGCGAGGAATAACCATCTCGCGAGGCCAGAAATAAACATCGGCGATGTGCATCTTCCTTTTTCAAGGACTAAGGACTTCACGATATACCGCCTCTTACAATAAGAAATCAACGACATTGGGTTCACCTCTGATAGTGCGAGGTCTTACAAGCTGGCCTTGAACGTGCAAGGTCTTAGAGCTTNAGGAATAAGGATCTCGCGAAGCCAGGGATAAGCATCTGGTGAGGCGGGGAATAAACATGTCGCGTATAGATCTCGAACTATCGAAATCTTATAAGTGGCCTCGAAATAACGAAGTCTTACAGCTAAGCTTGACGATAGTGAGATGTGAGGAATAAGCATCTCGCGAAGCCAGAGATAAACATCTAGCAAGGCGGGGAATAAACATACTGCGTATAGATCTCGAACTATCGGAGTCTTATAAGCGGCCTCGAAATGACGATGTCTTACAACTAGGTTAGATGATAGTGAGAGGCGAGGAATAAGCATCTAGTGAAGCCAGGGATAAGTATCTGGTAAGGCGGGGAATAAACATCCCACGTATAGATCTCGAACTATCGGAGTCTTATAAGCTGCCTCGAAATGACAAAGTCTTATAGTTAGGCTCGACGATAGTGAGATGCGAGGAATAAGCATCTCGTGAAGCCAGAGATAAGCATCTGGCGAGGCAGGGAATAAACATCCCGCGTATAGATCTCGAATTATCGGAGTCTTATAAGCGACCTCGGAATGATGATGTTTTACAACTAGACTCAACGATAGTGAGAGGTGAGGAATAAACATCTCGCGAAACCAGGGATAAGCATCGGCGAGGCGAGGAATAAACATCCCGTGTATAGATCTTGAACTATCGGAGTCTTATAAGCCACATCGGAATGACGAGGTCTTACAACTAGGCTCAATGATAGTGATAGGCAAAGAATAAGCATCTCACGAAACTAGGGATAAGCATCTGGTGAGGCGGGGATTAAACATCCCGCGCATAGATCTTGAACTATCGAAGTCTTATAAGTGGCCTCGAAATGACGAGGTCTTACAGTTAGGCTCAACGATAGTGAGATGCGAGGAATAAACATCTCGCGAAGCCAGGGATAAGCATCTGGCGAGGCGGGGAATAAACATCCCGCGTATAGATCTCGAATTATCGAAGTCTTATAAGCGACCTCGGAATGATGATGTTTTACAACTAGACTCAACGATAGTGAGAGGTGAGGAATAAANCGCTCTTCCGAACGCCAGGGATAAGCATCTGGTGAGGCGGGGAATAAACATCCCGCGTATAGATCTCGAACTATCGAAGTCTTATAAGCAGCCTCGAAATGACGAGGTCTTACAGCTAAGCTTGACGATAGTGAGATGCGAGGAATAAACATCTCACGAAGCCAGAGATAAAAATCCGAATATGCGGGGAATAAACATCTCGTGTATAAATCTCGAACTATCAGAGTCTTATAAGCGGCCTCGGAATGACAAGGTCTTACAACTAGGCTAGACGATAGTGAGAGGCGAGGAATAAACATCTAGTGAATCCATGGATAAACATCTGGCGAGGTGGGGAATAAACATCCCGCGTATAGATCTCGAACTAATGCAGTCTTAAGCAACCTCGAAATGACGAGGTCTAATAGCTAGGTTCGACGATAGTAAGATGTGAGGAATAAGAATCTCACGAAGCCAGAGATAAGCATCGACGAGGACTACTAAAAGATGGTACCTCTGATAATAAGAAATCCACAACCTATGGCTCGCCTTTAAATTTCAATAGTAAGAAGACTACAAGCCAGAACTCGCCTTAAATGATGCGAGGTCTTATAAGTTAGCCTTGGATGTGTGAGATATTAGAGCTTGCCTCTAATAATATAGGTTCATCAAGACCTTCGAATAAGAGAGATCTAAGCTCGACATTTTTTCCATTATTCCCGTTTCAGCTTGCATGGCCATTTCTCATGGCAGATTTCTCCAACCATAAATCGGCAATAGCCATTTTTCATGGTGGATTTTTCAACCCTTGTTTCTTTTTCGCCGAAAAGTTCCCTTTTTCAAGGAAATTTCCAGATCTCCCTTAGTACCTCTAGTAGCCGATGTCCTTAGTTTGAGTGGCTATCTTTGCTTTTGATAGACGGAACATCTCTGAAAACACATCTTTTCCGGTTGCTGTGTTTTCTTTTTCCGGTAGAGAAACTGTCATTAAAACTATATTGTTCGATGACTTTTTGGTACGTGGTAAAAACATGGTTAATGTAACGTTTCCCCACAGACGGTGTCAATCTATTAACCCCAAAAAATGTTGCCAACAGAATTCGCGACCTCATCCCCTCCACGTGGATCACCTGCACACTGAGCACCCCGTTAGGAGGCAAAGGCCGTCGGTCGAGAAAAAAGGTCCGGCGACCGTTTGCACTCCGTCGGTTAAGTTAACAGTCGGACAAAAAATATAAAAAATGCAAGAGACGGAGGAGGGGGTTTTAGTTCGGGTTTTAGAATGAAC
>CAIGRS010331150.1:0-13087 GCA_903798395.1 Fraxinus floribunda
AAAAAAAAAAAAGGGGTGGGGGGTGATGTGCGCATGGGGACATGGGGGTGAGAAGAGAGTGGAGTTTGGGTATTGATAGGCGTGGTTCGATTCAAGAAAATTGTAGTATTTTTGGAGTATTGAAATTTAGTAATTCTTGTTGTTATTTAACATATATGTACATTATTTATTTATGTTTGGAGAGTGAGTCCTAATTATTTAATACACGTCAATTAAATAGTGGTAAATAATATCGAGTTTCAATACTTCGAGAGTACTAAGAAATTTCATTAGACTCGATCAAATTGGTGTAAAGAGGTTTAGAACATTTCGCTTACAAGTATGGGCAATTTGCACAAATAGATTTAAAGAAAAATAAAGTATTTTCTACGGTAGCTATCATGAATGGTGCATATCAAATCAGCACCCACAATCCTATAATAAGAACAATAGATATTTCTCAATCAATCCATTTATCACTCATTCTTTAATTTTTAAATTTAAAACCACAGTCGAAGTAAAATACATCAATTGCAATATATATTGTTATTTGGCGTATATACAAGTTTTTGACAAAGTATTTTGGCAAATTACAATATATGTAATTTATTTTTAAATATATTTTTTGCTAGTCCTAGCCACAACAATAGTGAGCTACATAACTCTCAATCGCCTCCCACTTGAGCGGTTCATCATGGATGGGTAACTCGAAGTGGACCCAAATCATGGTGTGATTTCAAGCCTTTGTGGGTTAAATGCGGCCGTGCTCACCAATGTAGGTGACTACATTTGATATGTTCAATTAAATAAATCATGTAATATTGCATTTAAGCATATGTTTGGTTCAGATTAAAATTTAGATTTTAATTTAAGTCAAAATTAACAATAAATTTTAACCACGTTGATATTTCATCTACTTTTATTAAATTCTACTAAAAAAATTAATTTTAATCTCATCAAACAAGGACTAAATGAACCAATTATTTAGTGTCACGTAATTGACACTTTAATCGGTGCTTGACATCTATTCTGTTGAATAGCATTATTTTAAAATAATAATATGGTAGAATTGGGATTTATGTGACACGTGAAGTTTTTAAAAGTAGTACGACTGTAGCAATTGCGTCACTAAAATAAACATTTATATGGAAGGAATTGGTCAATAATTATTTAGTCCGTCCATTTTTTCAAAGTCAATAATTATAAAGTCAGTCCATTTTTTTTTTTAATTATTTTTAATATATTATCACAAAAAAATAATTTTATATTTGAGCGGGTAATATTTCGTCATCTTTTCAATATATATTCATCAAAAAAACCTAATTTCATAAAATTCTTCTCAAAATATATATCATACATGGGCTAATTAACGAAGCAAGACGAGGTGTCACGCTTTAAGAGTGTTCCTCTCTCCATACAGCAGGACAATGTCATTAACCATTAGATGTATGGCCCAATTTATAGAAGAGTATACTAATGATGCAATCATATAAATGTATTGTCTAGCATTCCATCCACAAACGTGCGTGTATGCCAAAATTGTTCGGACTTATCGGGCTAAAATTGAGAAGAAGGTTGCTTTAAGGCATAAAATCTATGGGGTCCGATACATGATAACATTAATAATTATTCAAGATACTCAGTGGGGTGAGAACAATTTGATGTCCACTCCATGTAAAGCACTACTATAAGGCGTCTACCCCCATGAGGGGTCTACCACCATGAGACCGTCAACCCCACTAAAGCGTCTACCACCATGAGGCCGTCAATCCCATGAGGCGTCTACCACCATGCGGCCGTCTACCCCCATGAGACATCTACCAACATGAGACGTCTACCCCCATGAGGCATCACAACCATGAGGCCGTCTACCACTATAAGGTGTCTACCACCATAAGGTCGTCAACCTCCATGAAGCTTCTACTACCATGAAGTCGTCGACCCCATGAGACCATCTATCCCCATGAGACGTCTACCACCATGTAGTCGTCTAACCCTATGAGGCGTCTACCAACATGAGGCATCTACCCCTATGAGGTGTCTACAATCATGAGGCCGTCAACCCCCATGAAAGGTCTACCATCATGAGATCGTCGACCCCATGAGGCCGTTTACCCTTATGAGATGTCTACCCCCATGAGGTGTCTACCAACGTCTACCCCCATGCAACGTCTACCACTATGAGGTCGTCTACCACCATGAGGCTGTCTACCACTATGAGGTATCTACTACTATAAGTTCGTCTACCCCCATAAAACCCTCTACGTCTACACAGGTATCTGCCACTATGGGTCAAACGCCACACTTAATCACATAAATGACAATGTGCTAGATAGGAACCGCCCATCGATAAACATGGGTACAACCAACCACTGGAGTAGTGGGGGTTATTCTACAAGAACGTGGGGAAAGTAGGGAGGTTTACGTGAAACACGTGGCACCAGCAACCGCCAAACGCACGCATAGCAATAGGTGCCTATAAATACCTCCACGGCGAGAAAGATTTGGCTTCTTAAAACCCAAACTACGTGAATTCGCATTATGCTATCTTTCTGCTCTTACAAACCGATTACTGATTCTCACGCCGAAGGTACAACGAGGGAGAAAGCTCCTACCTCTTTTTGTAGGTAGCAACCACTGACCGGATTAGTCAGACCACCGCACTCGATAAGGTAAACACGGGAGACATACTTCGCAAACATTTCATTGGCGCCGTCCGTGGGAAACCATTGAACAAAAAAGCTATGTCAAGGAGATGGACTAGTAGTGAAACGCGTATGTCGGAAAGCAAAGATGGAGTTAGAATCTAGCGCAAGGGATCACGACCCGCCACCGCCATCGCAGTACGTAATGTAGAGCCAATTTAGTGCCTTGGAAACAAAATTGGCAGCCATGATTACCCTCTTGCAGAGTCAAACACAGAACACAGAATTTGTCGAAGGCAGTACATGTGCAACTATCCTAGGTGGCATAAACGATTACCCCGTCTGTCACTCAGCTAACAACAGGAGACATGGGGGCTTCTGGGTTTGTGGTTCTACAGGTTCCCACCCCGTGACAGACTTGGAAAGAAAGATAGAAGAAATGATGACCCAGAAGATAGACTTTGAATTAATTAAGAGGAAGGACATGCGTAGGTAAATGGTTCTGGGGGAGACCCTTTTTGCACCCGAAATTATGGTTGTTCATTTACTGAAAGGCTTCAAACAGCCAATGATAGAAGCATATGATGGAGTCACAAATCCGCTAGACCACTTGCAGACCTTCGTGGATTTAATGAGGCTCTACACAGCCCCAAATGCAGTGATGTGTTAGTCATTTCCCCCGACACTCAGGAGGGAGGCTAGAGACTGGGTGGCTACCCTGGCACTCAGGTCTATAAAGACTTTTGACGAGCTTTTCAGGAGTTTCATGGCATAGTTCATGAGTAGCAAAAGGAAACGGAAGACGACCATTGGATTGATGCAGGTGGTGCAAGAGAAAGATGAATCTTTGTAGGAGTATTTGGCTAGGTTCAGCCGGGCAATGCTTGGTATAAGGGACCTTCAAATGTCCGCAATAGTAACAATGTTATTGAATAGGACGCGGAACCGGGCCTTTAAGATGTTACTCTCCAAAAACCCTCCAGAGTTGATGCATGACATCTTGAAAAAAGGTGATAAGTATGTTGATGCAGAGAAAGTAGAGAGGGTTATGAAAAATCTTAGAGATAGATGGGAGACAGAAAGCCATAAGCGAAATTTGGGTGATGTGCGAGTACCCGTTGACAAAGACAAACCGAAGAATGAAAGCGTATAAACATGGGGTACACTCAGGATCGGTCGGTTAGGCAAAGACGAGAAGAGGTCAAAGCCTTCACCCCTTTAAATACTCTATGTGACAAGATATTGCTGAAAATATGAGACATGAAAGAGCTCGAATGGTCGAGGTCGATGGCAGCATCAGCCGCAAGAGGGATAAGAACAAGTATTGACATTTCCATAAATACCACAGACATGAAACAGAAGAGTGTATCCATTTGAAAGGGGAGATCGAGCACCTTTTGAAGTGGGGGGTTTTTTTTTGACTAAGTATGAGATGAATGAATGAGGCAAGCAGAAGGTCGAGGATCAACCACCACCTAGGGTCGGTGTTATAAATGTGATTGTTGGAGGAATCGTAGCGAGGGAGATTCGAACTCCGCTAGAAAGAGCTATGCACGTACAACTGGGTCTGTTCCATTCAGAAAAAGACTAGATTCAATCAAAACATCACTTTTGGTGAAGAAGATTTAATAGCCGTGGAAACCGCCCATGATGATGCCTTGGTGATAGTCGACGATATAGCGGACTATGATGTCATAAAGGTATTGGTAGATGGTGGAAGTGCAGCGAACGTTTTCACTTTGGAAGCATTCGAATGATTAAAAAAAATTTTAGGAAGGTTGAAAGCGGTATCCACCCCCTGCTAGGATTTGTAGGGGTTACTGTGATATCAGAAGGAGTCGTAGAGCTACCGGTGACGTTGGGTACCTACCCTGCAAGTGTGGTTATCTTAACTAATTTTTTGGTTATCAAGACCCCCATGGTGTATAATGCAATCTACAATCTATCCCTGCTGAATGCTACAGGGCTATCCCCTCTATTTACCGCAAAGTGATGAAATTCCCAACCAGTAGAGGTGCGGGATGTGTGAGGGACGATCAACAATCCCAAAGAAGTGTTGCATGGACAATATAAGGACGAAGGGATCACCACAAGTAATGATGCTGGACCTTGAGCCTCTAAGGGAGTGAATTGAGCATCTCAAGAAGTGCTATCAGTAGACAAACGAGCAGGAAATTCGAGCAGCATGATACTTGCCTGTAAATATAGTTGCTATGGGAGTTTTTATTTCTTATTTTCTGATGTAATGACCACTTGTAAATATTGTAGCTAGGATTTCCATGATGCAATGCATGCGCACTTGATTGAAAATTATTTAGTGAAAAGCCTAATTGGCGGTAGATGATAAGGACGCTAAAGAAAGGCCAACCTAGCTGGGATATCCTGGTGCGCCTATTGATCCCCCAAATCTTGGAAAGTTAAATTCTTCTATGAGATAAACTAAGTATTGATTCACTTCAGAAAACTGCAAGCGGTGAGCAAAGAAACGTAAAAATGGGCTAGCTCAAAATCGCTAGGGGTTGGTGGTGAGCTTCAAAAACCAAAAAATGGTTAAGGCTCAAAATCACCTTACCCTAACCTCGACAATCCAAGATAGCTCGGCATGTAGCGGTGAGCAAAAAAGCCTAAAAATTGGTTAGCTCAAAATCGCTAGTGGCTAGTGGTGAGCTTCAAAAACCAAAAATGATTAAGGTTCAAAATCATCTGACCCTCATCTCAACGATCCAAGATAGCGACACGTAGCAGTGAACAAAAAAGACCAAAAATTGGCTAGCTCAAAATCGCTAGGGGCTGGTGGTGAGCTTCAAAAAATAAAAAATGGTTAAAGCTCAAAATCACTTGACCCTGCATTTGACAATCCAAAATATCTGACACATAGCAACGAGCAAAAAAGTCAAGAAATCGACTAGCTCGAAATCACTTTGAGGGTGGGTGGTGAGTTTTAAAACCTAAAATGGTTAAGGCTCAAAATCACCAAACCCAGCATTCAACATTGCTCGACGCATAGCGACGAGCAAAAAAGTCAAGAAATCGACTTGCTCGAGATCGCTCTAAGGGTGGGTGGTGAGTTTTCAAAACCTAAAATGGTTAAGGCTCAAAATAATTTTAAGGGCGGGTGGTGAGTTTTTAAGACCAAAAATGGTTAAAGCTTAAAATTACTAGACCCTGCACTCGACAATCCAAGATTCCTCGACATATGGCTGTGAGCAACAAAGTCAAGCAATTGGCTCGCTCGAAATCGCTTTAAGGGTTGGTGGTGAGTTTTTAAAACTAAAAATGGTTAAGACCCAAAATCACCGGACCCTACATTCGACAACCCAAGATTGCTCGACATGTCGTATTGGGAAAATCGATTGAAAAACTTGAAATTCAGTCGGATGTGGTGAAATGTTTGACTCAGAACGGAATAGGCCAACCCCACAAGGAAAATTTCAGCGGGACTCGACCTATGACCAGCCGCAAGGCTGGTCAATGGTTGACCAACCTTGTGTCAATCGACCGTCGATGAGCGACACTGGTCGACAAAGATCAACGGTTGACTCCCTCGCCCTCGCCCCCTCCCCGTTTTCGCTTTCTTTGGAAGAGGAAGAAATAAATATTTTATACATGACAAAAATGTGAGATAAAGGAAAAATGGGGGATGAAGAGGACGAAGATTTCGATAAATGAAAAGAGGAAGTAAGATGGGAGGACACACACCTCTTTCAATATTGATAGCATTTGAATTTTCTGGGAAAATTTACCCCAACACTAAAGCCTACTAATGGGGTGCCACTTATGCTATATTTACATAGCTTTACATCAAATAGGCTATTTGACCCGCTCATATTGAATGTCTACAAAAAAAAAGAAAAAAAAAACTTTAACCAACACAGAAGAAGTGAAGATGATATCCCATGTCAATGAACATCGACAAAGGATATGGGGGNCCAAAACTAAAGCCTACTTATGGAGTGCGACTTGTACTATATTTACATAGCTTTACGTCAAATAGGATATTCGACTCGCTTATATTGAATAAAAAAAAAATTAACCAACACAGAAGAAGTGAAGATGTTATCCCATGTTGATGAACATCAACAAGAGATAGGGGCTAGTGATACATGATGATATTAATAATTATTCAAGGTGCTCGGTGGGGTGAGAACAATTTGATGTCTACTCCATGTAGAGTACCACTATAAGGCGTCTACTCCCATGAGGGGTCTACCACCATGAGGTCGTTAACCCCCAAGAAGCGTCTACCACCATGAGGCCGTCAACCCCATGAGGCGTTTACCACCATGCGGTTGTCTACCCTCATGAGACGTCTACCAACATGAGACATCTACCTCCATGAGGCGTCTACTACCATGAGGCCGTCTATGGGTCCAACGCCACAGTCAATCACATAAATGACAATGTGATAGACAGGAATCACCCAACGGTAAACATGGATACAACCAACCACTTGAGGAGTGGGGGTCATTCTACAAGAATGTGAGGGAAGTAGGGAGACTTACGTGGAAATGTGGTACCAGCAACCGCCAAACGCACGTATAGTAACATGTGCCTATAAATACCTCTAAGGCGAGAAAGGTTTAGATTCTTAAAACTCGAACTACGTGAATTCGCATTATACTATCTTCATACTCTTACAAACCGATTAGTACAACGGAGGAGAAAGCTCCGACCTCTTTTTATAGGTAGCAACCACTGACTGGAGTAGTCGGACTACCGTACTCGGTAAGGTAAACACGAAAGACATACTTCGCAAATATTTCAGGGCCAAATGGCTAGAGAAGTGTCACCTTTGAACTCTCTTCATATTCAAAACTATTAAAGACAAATATGCGAGATAGTCATTACCTAAAGAGAAAAATAGAGAAAATGTTTACTTTACGTTGTACATTATGAAACCTTCAATTTTTTTTCTCTCTCTAACTCTAAATACATGTACATATTCATCTCCCTCCTCCAATCGTTGACCATTATTTTCAAGGATTAATCTACTTGTTCATTAAATGTGTATATCCTGGATGACATTCCATTAGGTGTAAAAACCAAGGTTATTGATTTAAATAAGCGTCGGAGAAATCAATGACAAAATTGATTTCCATATCATAGAATATCATGCAGGATGTCATCGACATATCAAGAATGAGCTTAGAGCAAGCTCCATTCCCTTTCTTCACCTTAACGAACCACCTATTCTTATTCTATTCAATAATTTTTTGTCTACTATTTAATTGTTTTTTACCTGAACGAGCCACCTCTTCCTTTCTGATTGAGTCTATGGTCTCGACAAGCGAACTAAGTCTTAATAGTGTGTAACTTGCACGAGCCACCTCTTCTCCTCTCACTTTAGCTAATGTCTTGTAAGCAAGTTAACTATTTCATGTAAGTCTTAGCAGGGAATAATCTGCATTAATCACCTCTTATTCCCTTGCTTCGGCTAAGGCCTTGCCATGTGAGTAGATTGTTGAAATTTTTCATAAAAGTTAAACTTTATAAATTTTACTTAATTGCCAAGATCTTGTCAAATCACCAAGAAACTTAATTAACGTGGAACATACCTTGATCCATTGATTTGTATCTTGAATAATGAATCTCGATATTCTGTTCTTCAATTTATTGCTCCAAATCTTCTTCTTGATTCTCGATTGTTGGTTTATGGATCTTTCTCTTCAATATGCTTTCTTTGATATTCTTCTGTTAATGGGATGACACAAAGAATGAGAATCACATATAAATTGGAGACTATAACTCTATATATAGTTTCCATATGTATTTTGTCCATCGCCAAATACAAAACCTAATGGATTCGGTCTTTACACATATAATTCTGCCCCACACTTTATTTAGATGTCTAAAGCCCAATCACTTAATTCTTTATAAGATCACTTCAATTTTGGGCTTAACTTTAAAATAACTTTTATACACAATTAATTACATATGTCGACTTACATGACAAATTAAATAATTTTCCAACATAGACTATTTTATGTAAGTCTGGGGGAGGAACTAGCACAAGCCACTTCTTTCTTCGCTTCAGCTAAGGCCATGCCAAGCGAGTCGAGTATTTCCTATAAGTCTCGATACCTCTTTTTTCCTCGCTTTCAGCTAATGCCTTGCCAAGTGAGTTAATTATTTCTTGCAAGTCATGACAGGGAGTAACATGTACGAGCAACCTCTTATTTCCTCGCTACTATTTTATGTAAGTCTTGCAAGGGATATTGCACGAGCCACTTCTTTCCTCACATTGGCAGGGGATTCATATAAATTAAGGGAGCTACATCGTAATTCCAAAATACCCAAGTAAGATGATTGTCTAACGCTTCAACGTGCCACCTAGGACTATGATTTTCTGAAATACCTTATTTTTCCGAAGTGATTTAGAAAGTCAAGTCGAGCTACTGCTTGTTTATGTGAGCTATCGTGTTTGGATTACTAGGCCGATGTGTAAGTGATTTATTTGGGTTAGTTGAAATTGCACCTTAGTCGATGCGGAACAAAGTGGATAGACAAAAGCATATTAGTCCTTGACGAGTCAAGCACGAGCTCTAAGCCCAAAGAGCGCTTTGTCCATTTGGCCATCTTGATCCCATGATCTCCTTGGTCATGTGTCCTCGCCCCCATTAGGTCTTCCTCAAGTTTACGACCAAACCTCGTACCATGTGCTCCTTGATTTAGTAGAACTCTCCTTCATGTCAAGGCTTATCCAATTCTAAGAAATTGAATCATACTGATAATATGTTACCTTATCCTGAAATGATTCTACCACCAAAGTTTTATGTTTATCCAAACATATGGGTGATACAAAATCATTCACGACAGAACTCTTAGAGATTTTAATAGTGTAATCTTACAAGGAATGCACTACCTACCTCTATAAATATATTATTCCAACACATTATCAAGTCACATTTTAATAATTTTCAGTACATATTTTTTCGTAAATTCTCTTTTTGACTTAAGCATTGGAAGAGCGACGAGAATACACCTCGACGCCTTTGTTTCAGGTACCTGAAGATCTCGTTCGTGCTTATTCTCAATCGTCAAGTTCGAAATTCAACAGGTACGATTTTTGGTAGCATCAGTCCTCAACATTTATTATTACTCAAGTAGATTAGTTAATCCAAAGCGAGGCATTTAGTGCATCATTTTTATCATCCAAATATATCGAAACTCTTGTCGAATAAGATTGTGATTTGCGAAATGTGTTTTAGTAGATGAATAATAAATAACAAAAGAAAAGAAATAACAAAAGCACGATATGTATAGCAAAACATGTTGTTTTACCTTGTTCAGCGGTAATAAAAATAAAAAATAAATAAAAATCAACTTTTTTATACCATGTCAATAATTCATTTACCGTGAGAATATATTCGTTAATTCACAAATAGAGAGACTCGTTATCTATAAGTCAGCTTTCCTAGGACAACTTCTTTTTGGAAAACGTCTCGAGGAGCTGACCCTAGAATGAGAGGTAAAACATGTCGATTGGAAGGCTCACGGGTGAATACTCCAATACTGGGGAATGGTACGCGATGAGGCCCAGACCCATATATGGTCAAAAACTCTAGCTTGGAATGAATATCAATGCATACTAGAATCTCCCAACGAGAGAATGCTATCGAATAGGGTCTATGCAGATTTGTGAAAGTCGAATGGCATTTTCCTTTTCACATTTGAGCTAAACATCGGTCACCATTTAAAATAATCCAATTGATATAGTAATATAATTTTATTTGATTGAATCATTTATTTCTCTTGTTTCTCGTGTAGAACGATAAAAAAGCCACAACTATCAAAGATTAGCGGCACTGGTTTGGCTTATTCAGATCCAAGTCTTTTTTTTTTTTTTTCGGTTTAAGGGTTGCTCACCTTACCGAAGTACCAAAGGTTCTCAGGGATTTTGCGTCTGATCCTCCATTCTTTTTCATAAACTGAAGCAGAAAAGAAGTTACCTAAGAAAACATCCGATTAATTCACGTAAGCTTCACAGATAAAGAAAGTTCTCATAACAAATCATTGAGATTATGTTTTCCCCAAAAAATGTACGTTTAAAAATTGAGATTTGTAGACGGAGTTCAATTTTCCTACAAAAATGACGTTTCATAGGGTTATGATTTGTCTCAAAATTTTAAATAGTGGAATGACTTGTGCCCACAATAAGTTTAGACAAAAAAGGTGACGGGCAAGATATGTTTTTTGCCAACAAAAATATTAGACATGTCTGTAGGCTAATAATTAACAAGAAAATTTTCCGATTATTATTTTTAATTTTAGTCCCTATAAAATGTATATTTGAAGTTAAAACATAATTATTAATTACAAAGAAAAAGAGAAAAGACAATTATTTTTATTTTTTTGGTTAAAAAAAAAAACTTATGGCCCACTCGTATCTTCCCTCTTTGCCTCTAAATTTTTTTGGCCAAAAGTACTTCCTCCCTCTATTTGCCGCTTCAACTTAATCAATTGGTGGCCAAACCTAATTCAAATTTTTCCAGTCTAAAAATTTCTTGTAAATATCGTGGTTGCAATTCCAATTTTTTTCTTGACAATGTTAGGAATTATGTTGTATTATCAATTCTTTAGACAAAATAATTATTATAAAAGAATATAATTGTTATAAAAGAATTTTAAAAGTCAATGAGTCTTTTAAGAGTTGATAGAGTTCAAAAAGAAGTCAAATAAACTTAAGAAGAAGATCAAGATTCAGATTTCAAGAAATTGAAATCAATTAGGAAGTATTTTCCCTAGCCTGTCATCTAGTCGGCGCTCGAGCGGCAAAAATAGAATCATTGTATCTCGTCTAGCGCTAGATTGGTACTCAAGTGACGATGCGTCGATGTTCAGAATCCCGTTTACTTTAAAACACTTGATTTTTCAATCCACTTTCATCCCAAACACTTTTCCCTATATATATCTTACCCTATGAACGTCCTAAAGTGTGTTGAATCATGTTATTCTATAGAAATCATTCCTTGAAGATCTAAATCGTTATTAATAGATCTCAAAATTCAACCACCATATCATCGTGTTCATAAAATCTTTCCAAACCAAAATATTTCTTTGAATCATAAATTATTCCATTAATTGAGATATACATTAAGCTAGCCATGGCAAAAAGCTCGCGGGCTTGAACGGCTCGGTTCCATCGAGCCGAGGTTTGGGCCGAGCCCCATTTCGGGGCATCGGCTCTAGCTCAGGCCAGCCGTTAAAAAAAGTTAGTTAGCTGGCTGCAAGCATGCAGCTTGACATGAAATCGAAAAAAAAAAACTTGAGTCAGCTCAGCTTGGCCCGCTAAGACTCAAGCTGAAAGCTCGGGCTGAGCCTCATTTTTTTGTTGGCTCGGCTCGAGCCCAAAAAAGCTCGAACTTGTTTTGCTCGAGTTGAGCCCGAGTTTCGAGTTTTGGCTTGTGGCACGACTCGGCTCGGCTCTACTCTTTGAAATGAACCATATGTTTTCATATCATTAGACATTAAACTACTAATCAAGACACATAGATCGTTTGATCAAACCCTAACCCGAAGGAGGTAGAGTTTTTCATTTAATCCTCCAAAAATAAATCAATACTAAAGATCGAGAGCTGTTGCAGAATCACAAATTCAAGAGGACTAAGGTAAGGTACCAGGAGTTGGGATTTGACGTCGAGAACACGCGGTCTAGGAAGGTTAAGATATAAACCAATAGTCGGGATTTGTTTTGAAGGAGTACACCTCAAGTAGGATCAAGTGAGACTGCAGAAATTGAGATCAGAAGTTCTACAGGGTGACGAGTATGGACCGTACTGTAAGTTTACTTCGATTTATAGTGGATTACTGACTAGCAAAGTGTCCAAACCTTTTACGCATTTTCTCTGTGATTATCTTTAGTGTTCTTTACTATTTTAATTATTAATTTTGGCATTCAAACCATAGGATAATTTAACTTGATTGACTAATCATTTAGAAACAATTAAAAGTGATTTGTTACTCATTAATTGCTAATATAATAATCCCGTTTCTTATCATATAGGGTCTAAACTAGTTAATTAAAATCGATTAACGTGCGTACTTTTAAGTGGTATCATAGCCTTATTTACGAGCCTTGGTCCTAATTGTCTGGATAAGTCAGTCATTGTCTGTTCCTCCTTATTTTAATGTCAATAATTATACCTATTGGAAGATTAGAATGAGAGTTTTCCTTAAGTCTATGGATGAATGGATTTGGGTGAATGTTTAGAATGGCTAGACTGTCCTTACTAACATTGTTGAAAGTGTAGTTATCCCTACTATGGCTGTAAGCAAAAATCGTCAAAATGAAAAATCGAACTGAAATCGCATTTTAGAAACCATCGGTTTGGCGCCGCATGGACCCGTCAACGAAATAGTTTTGAACCAAACGAAACCAGTCAAAAACGGTTTGGTTTAGGTTTGAGAATTTTAATTACGGTTTAAAACTAAACCGGATCGGCGAAAAATATATAAAAATAAAA
>CAIGRS010331183.1:0-10519 GCA_903798395.1 Fraxinus floribunda
ATTTTTTTATATTTCTTTTATTATATATTTGTCATTATATTGTGGAGTTATACAAACGAAATTATCCATATTTGTTGTCTGTCGTATTAATTTTGTTATTGAAAGGAAGATATTTGATGAAGTACTATGATTTGGATTTAACTGGATGTAAAATTATAAAAGAAAGCGTTACAACCCGACCGATACTTGATTGGGTTGGGTTGGGTTTAATTTTGATCAAACCGATCACATTGGGTTGGATTTGGCTTGAAGCAAAAACCGACCCAACCCAACCCATGCCCACCCCTAAATGCACAAGTGCCAACCATTACATGAGGATCGGATATGTTTTGTGATCTATAGTGATGCATCCAATATTGGATGTGTTTTGATGCAACAAGGCAAAGTAGTTGCTTACGCATCGAGATAATTGAAACCTTACAAGAAAAATTATCCCACACATGACTTAGAACTCGCCGTAGTAGTACAAGCCTTGAAGATTTGGAGGTACTACCTGTACAAGAGTAAATGTCAAATTTATACTGATCATAAGAGCTTCAAGTACATTTTCACTCAAATGGAGTTGAACATAAGGCAGAGAAGATGGCTAGAATTGGTAAAGAATTACTACTTTGAAATCCATTACCATCTAGGCAAGGCGAACGTAGCATGTTTTAAGGAAGACAACTGGCAAAGCAGCAATGTTAACACAACAAAAGCCTCTATGGAAGGAATTTGAGCTATCTTGAAGTAATAACAACTTTGCCGGAAACTGTGGCTCGGATGACGGCACTCTCAATTCGACCGACACTACGTGATTGAATTAAGAATCCTTAAAAGGGTTATCAATTATTCAAATTTATTAAAGCCGAGATTGATACAGAAAATGTAAAAAGGGTTCACTATTGCCGAGGATACAATATTGTATTATCAAGGACATTTATGTGCACCAGATTTCGAAGAATTAAGAAGGGAGATCGTGGAAGCCCACACCACTCCTTACTCAGTACACCCAAGAGGTACAAAGATGTACTTTGATCTAAAAGTTATATTTTGGTGGAAGAATATGAAAAAGGACATCGTCGAGTTTGTTGAAAAATGTCTAATATGTCAACAGGTGAAAGCCGAACATCATCGACCGTCAAGATTACTCCAACCATTAGATATTTCGGAATGGAAATGGGAGTATGTAAAGATGGATTTTGTCGTCGATTTTTCGAAATCAGTGAGAGGTCATGAGGTTATTTGGGTAATCATTAATAGATTGAACAAATCAGCTCACTTCTTACTTGTTCGGATGATATTTTCTATGGATAAATTCGCACAACTATATGTTAATGACGTGGTTAGATTGCATGGAGTTCCAGTTTCAATCGTATCAGATAGAGACTCAAGGTTTACATCGAAGTTTTGGAAAAGTTTGTATCAAGCAATATAACTAAACTAAAATTTAGTCCAACTTTTCACCCCCAAACAGATTAACAGTCCGAGCGAACTGTAATACCCAGACCATGAAAACTTAAAAAAGATTTGATATGTACTACTCATACCAACAAGGTGCACCTTCTTTTCCGAAAGTCCATCATTAGAAACTCCACAGTTAAGCGTACTTAGCTTGGAGCAATTCCCTTATGAGTTTTTTCGGGAAGTGTGCAAGTGAGTACAAAGTATGCTGAAAAAACTCATGTTGGTACAGGGATGACAGTACGTCGTCGATATAATGATCGGGACAGCTCGTTAAGTGGGACCCGAGTCGTTACAAATGGTATCAGAGCCCGGTTGCCAGCCGGAAATCAAGAGCTAAGTGTTATGCGGGACAAAGTGCTACGCCATAGGACGTGAGCCACCTCTTGAACTCGTAGGAGCCACCTCTAGAATCCCAACGTCTGACAACAGATCCTCAGATAGATCAAGCGCGACGAGGACATTGCGAGTAACGAGGGGTGATTGTAATACCCAAACCATGAAAATTTAAAAAGATTTGATAGGTACTAATACCAACAAGGTGCACCTTCTTATCCGGAAGTCCATCGTTAGAAACTACACAGTTAAGCGTGCTTGGGAACAATTTCATGATGGATGACCCCCTGGGAAGTTTTCTCAGGAAGCGTGCGAGTGAGTACAAAGTATGCTGAAAAGACCCATGTTGGTACAGTGGGGACAGTACGTCGTCGATCTAGCTGCCGGACAGCCCGTTAAGTGGGACCCGGGTCGTTACACGCAAGGCAGTCCATCGATGACATTTCTGCAACCAATTAAGACTGTTGCAGCAATGTTTGGGGTAGATTGAGACCATGGTTGGGGTCTCCTGTGTGTAGGAAATCGACTGGTGGTTGTCTACGATCAATTTGCTTGCCGAAAAATGAGTTTCGATAGTTTTCAAATTTGCAAGTTGCTGATTTTGTGAGGTGATTCCGGCCATATTAGTTGACGGTATGGTGAGATGTTGGGTGGTAATTGTAGATGAGGTTAAGGGCTTTTATTGGTATCAATATCCGACGGTTTAGGTGGCCGAAAGGTNGGGGGAGGGGAAAACTGAATTCAGTTAGAGAATATATCTATAAATAAAGGTAGAAGTTAGGGGATAGGAATGAAAAATATTGAGTAAATTGGTTGATCCTATTAGGAGAGATCCAGCCTCTCGAAAGCTTGGAATTTATCTTTCATTTTCAGTGTAATTCAGTACTATTTCTGAATTGTTATTTTCATATAATCAGGTTCCTATCAAATTGGTATCAGAGCATTCATTTTGGAGATGACCCAATTGGTAGAAGGGAACTTATTATTAAAACCAGCCCAAGGGAAACCAGGCCCAGTCTGCAATATAAATCTGTTTTCTTCTTGCAACAGGAATACATCACATCTCTCCCCAATTCTCATAACGGTGACTTTCTCTTCAACCCCTAAATTGGTTCCTGACCCATCTCTGAATCAAAAAGAGGGAATTTTGTTGGTAGGGGCAACGGGCTATGGAGTTGCCTTGGATGCTATACTCGTGATAGTTGTTCAATTGAATTCCAACTTTGTCATTAATTGTGACTGTCGGCAAATTCAATCTTCGAATCAGATTGTGAACAATGAGACGATTGACCCCGATTTCCACCTTGAGGACAAGGTGGATTTTAGGGCGGCAGGTAATGATAGACTCCCATCAATGTGGAAGGATCTAGAAGAACTGAAGAGCTTATTCAGCTAGAAACAAGATTCAGTTAAGGGGCAGGGGTATGGTGGGGAATAAGGAGAGATAGGTTGCCTATAAATGTAATAAAGGGGGATGTGGGAATGGGATATTCAGGAATTAGTTGTCAAGTTAGGGGGAGAGATCTAAGCCTCTCGAAAGCTTAGAACCTACCTTTCATTTTCATTGTAATTCCGTCATTAATTCAATACCAATTCTCAATTGTTATTTTCATATAATTGGGTACCTATGGTCCTATCACCATCCCTCTAAAGGTATGACACCTTATGAAGCCTTATATAGTAAAAAGTGCAGATCACCCGTTCACTAGGATTAAGTGGGTGAACGTAGGACTGAAAATTGTAGAACAAACAGTTCAGGGTATCGAAAAGATTCGAACGAGTATGAAGACTGCCCAAGACATATAGAAAAGTTATGTAGATAGAATGTGAAAAGAACTATAATTTGTTGTTGATGATTGAGTATTTTTAAAAGTCACAATGATGAAAGGTGTCTTATGATTTGGCAAGAAAGGAAAACTTTGACCGAGGTACATAGAACATTTTGAGATATTGAAACGAGTTGGGAACGTAGCTTATCAATTGGCTTTGCCACCAAAGCATTCTGCAATACATGGCGTCTTCCATGTATCTACACTCCAGAAATACGTCCCCGATCCAAGTCACATAGTAAAACATCAATTCGCAATAAAGAAATGTCGTTGGTTAATGTGTTATAGAAACATCATCCAATCGAAGAGGCAACTTGTGAACATAAGGATGAAATGCGATCTAAGTATCCCCAATTGTTTGACAATGATATCTAAGTTAATTTTCAAGGACGAAAATTTATTTTAAGAGGGGTATATAATATCCCGAAAGTTCCCATAGTTGAAAGACCCAATGTACTTTTTGAATTCCAAATTTCGGTAAAGAAATGAATATGAAATTTTCATATTTAGTCAAGAAAAAGATTATGGGATTGCGTATTTAGAATATGATTGTAAAATTTGATATAAATATGGCATGTCAATCAACATAATTAATTGGTTAATTATTATAATTAGATTTTATAAATGTGAAGGTTTTTCCTTGGCTAAATCTTAGTAATATGATTGCGTGATTGATTTAAATATTGTATGTCAATTGACGTAATTAATTGGTTAATTATTATAATTAGAGAAACTTTCATCTATTAAAAAGAAGATACATTATTTATGCATGTGTAATTAGCAATCTTACATTATTATATGGTATGATAGAATATTTAATTATATAGCAACATCTTATTAGTAGCCATTATATATATAATTGGATAATTAGTTTAGTGATTGATTATATTTTATATGGAGAAAACGTGTAGCATTGATAAAGAAATGAATGCTAGTACCAAAAATAGGTAAAAGGGTCAAACCTTAGAAACCCCTATTTATACCCCCTCACTTCACTTGCATTCACACACAACTTGTGCTATAATTTATCTCTATTCCTCTCAAACTCATCTCACATACACATTTTCACATTACAAAGTTTAACACGCACGGTGTCCAAGGAATTTTAGAGTGAATTTAAATAAGGTAAATTTTTCGATTTACCTTTTTCTTCCATACGATTGTAAGTATAGTATTACGAATTGTTTTTTCAATATTTGAATTACATAAATTTATGCTATAAATATGACGGAAATTCAAGTCATGATTATGATAAGTCCTAATGCCTATATGTATAAGTTCAAAAGACCGGAGTTTAGTAGCACTACACACGGGATTTATAGCCACGAATTCCGGATTTTAATTCCCGCATCTCCATATGAATGTTATGATTTTCCGTATTTAAATATGAGATGCAATTCATAATTATCCATTTACTGAGATTTATATATCTCATGTGTATATGTTAAATCTTTTATAGGTATTTAATTTAAAAGGGCGGTTTCGAGGTGGTCGGAGGTAGATTGTGCTTGTGTTGGTGAAAAGGAAGAATACATTATGTAGTTAAGGGTTTTTTTTAGTAATGTTCATATTATTTCTCTTTAAACTAATTTTAAATCTTCAAATTTTAAGAAAATATTATGTCTTTTGTTTGTAAAAGTATTATTTACGGTACATGCATATGATTCCAAAGGTAAAAATTTGGGTCATTACAGTATAAGACCTAGTTTGAAACTAGTGCAATTTAAATGGAAAATTATTAGAAAATCTACTAAATAAAACCATAATTATATTTTCTAAAATAAGTATCCAATTTGAAAGGAAACAACTAAAATACTAGAAAATCAATTAAATAAAATCCTAATTACGTTACCTAAAATAAGTATCTAATAATATCTCTACTAGGATTTCCATCGCCAACACTCAACATATCTGGGGTAATAACCATTCTACAAGCTTCTTAACTTGGTAGCATCTTCCGATAACGTAAACTTAATGTCCTATTTCAGGATTTCATCGGGTCAGCTTTAAGTATATGCATTATAGACTCTTCAACTCTTCCTCAACTACTACAAAGCAAACTGAAGTGTATAAAACCACCACCATATAGGACATGACTGCATCTTTACTCTCCACTATCATCATTATTCCAATTATAACTAAACAACACATTATATGTAGGATCAAGGATGTAGCTCCGTTGTAATACAATATAAAAAACCCTTAAAAAGATTCTTCTACAAGATAAACCCCTAAGAAGATTCTTCTCCAAGTACAGACCATGCTATGCTTCTTCAACTAAACTTCCCTTTTTCAGCTATCAAATTTACTTTTTAAAGGTACTAGAATGATAATACAACGTTATTTATAGGATCTATAATGTTTTATTGTATTGTTAATAAAATATTCAAAGCTAATGAGTTCAAATAGATGAAAATATTCTTAAGAATTCCCTGCCCTAACAAGAGCAAAAGTATACATGAAAATCTAGTAAATCAATTTTGCTGGAAGAAAGCATAATTGAGAACCAAGCTATGTAAATCTGACTTCTTAGGAGCTGTTACCAGTTTTTCTTCCTATCCTAAGTTGGGATTTAGAATTCAAATTTGAGTAAGAAGTGAAGCACTAAAGCTTTCTTATCTAAATAAAAACTAATACTTCTAGCTTATAGAGTTCCATTTCCAAGGTTCCTTCCTTGATTTTCCACAAGAAACCAAGGCATTGAGATGCATAAAAGTAAATTCCTTTTCTATAATGCTTCTTGTCAACAACCTTAATACCTAACCATACATTAGTTTTAGAAATTTATCACACATCTTTCTTCAAAAATTTAGCATACAAAATGAAAGACAAAAACACGTCAAACTGGTATATCTACGGGCATTCCCACCCAAAAAAAATAAAATAAAAAATCTAGTTGACTAAGAGTGGAATTATAAACCTAGTAATAGTGAAATAGAGATGGCCAGACTGCAATACTAAGTAGCATATTAATAAGCTATATTCTTGCCTCATCTCCTTCGCGCATCAAAGACCGCACCAGTGTGGGTGCAGTGTAGAATATAGACACTTTGTATTTGTCAACGATGTCCCAACAACGTCCTGAATCAGGATAATTAGGGGCCTGCAGGAAAACAAAAAAAGTTTCTGGGAAATATACGAGTATATAGTGCCACTACTAATCAGGGATCCTGTCATGCTAAAAAAGCATGGTAGAATTCACTTACAGAATCACAACACATTCATCATCCCATTTAGAACACAATGGAATCGATTAACTTGTCAGAAATGACTAATAAAGGTGCATGGTGGTTGTCTTTTGTATTTGTGATCATAAACCTATTGAAAAGTCCAAACTGCTGTATACTTGTCATTGATGGGAATTGTTCTCGTAAGGATGAATTACACTCTTTCTAAAGCCCCAACCGAGGACCCAATTGTATCCTGACTGATTATAACCCTCTGAATTGAGATCTAGGGAGAAGAGGAATAGAAATCATAAAAAACTTGTTTAGAGGTAATGAAGGATAGTGAGTGCTATTTATTGATGAGAAGGTTCTGATTGCTCGACATGGAGATTGAGGTTTTTTAGGTTGAACAATTAGTAAAAAAAGCAAATAGGTTTTTATAAAATAGTTTATAATAACCTGTTCCCATTGGTTTACAATTTTTTTTTCGTACTTAATTTTCTTTATATATTTTACCCAGAATCCAGGATCCCTAGAACATGCACTAACTATATTCCAGACACATTCTTAATGTCTGAGTGATTAAGCACACCAGAAGTATTTGAATAATTACCCCTTCAAAAACCACAACAGTTGCTGCATTCAGCAGAGGCCCGTAAGTGACATAGCTGTGCCCAGTAATCCATCCACAGTCAGCTGTACACCTGAACAAAGACGTTATTTGACAGGCCAAACAATAATTAGCAGCTTTGATCAAGTGCTGAATCATTAACAATAAAAATTATTTTTGGTGTACCAGTAAATATCTGATGGTTTGTAGTCAAATGCATATTTGAATGTTGTGGCCGTATATACCATGTATCCTCCAGTTGTGTGCAAGACACCCTTCAAAATTGATGAAAAAGTAATTTCTTGAAAAAGTTGAAGCATAATAGAAAAGGCAAGACCTTTCACAATTCCAAAGACTTCATACCTTGGGCTTTCCAGTGCTTCCACTTGTGTAGAGCAAGAATAATGGATCCTCTGCATCAACCCATTCCACATCACAGGTAGTTGGATATTTAGTAACAACATCCTGGAAGATTGCAGACAAGGAAGACAAACTATCTTGAGTACATATAATGACATCCTTAGGATCAATGACAAAACACAGGATCTGAAACTAGGTAAGTAAAAGAGGTTTTGTCCAATAAGTGGAAAATAATCAGCAAAACTAATTGGAAAAATTGAAAAATTTCATGCAACCCTCTAACTGATTGAAGAAAAAGTAGCATGGAGAATTATGTAGTGGAGTCATATCTGACACATGTATCAATGCAACTATAATAAAGTGAAAAATGTCCAATATTTCTTAAATGTGTTTAATTTTCAATCAAGACTTTCGAGACACCTTCAGCTCAAATATGCCCAAAGACCTTTAAGGTGAGGCTATCGTCTGCAATTCAATAGAAACAGGACTAGCACATATCAGTAATGTCTTCACATAAATTTCTGCGATTTCCATATAGTCAAAAAACTCGTCAAGGATGTAAAGGATCTAAATTAAGGAGAAGAATTAAACTGCAAACAATAGGTATTGCAGTGTGTTACATAAACATTTACATGGCATGTACAATATTACCATATCAGCAAAATGAAGTCATATGTCAATAACACTTTTGGAACAAGCTATATTTAGAAATACTTTCACAGCATTATAAGCTTGCTCTAATTTCTAGGTCTATGCTTCCAAGTACAGAAAACTAGGATAATAACAATGCTTTTCTGCCATGTTCTCGTCCAACCTGCCACCATGTATCTCTTCCTTCCCGCCATTTAGTTTTAACCTTCTCCAAGGCAGAGAGATTTTCATAGGTCAAACATACATCTGTCAAAAAATACAACAAATGCAACAGGAAGTTATTTTCTTCAGAGGAGCAATTCATTAACCAAAGATGAGTACATAAAATAGTTTTGATAACAGAAAAATTCCACAAGAAGAAGAAGAATCAAAAACAAAACAAAGCAGTCAGTTTTCTCATTATTTATTCATTTAGGCATTACAAATAATTGGGGATTAAAGTAGAATAAACTGAAAATTTTAAAAACAATATAGCTGGTGAGAAACTTTTTGCTCTTGCAGAAGCAAAAAGATGAAAAGAAAAGTACAGTTTCCTCACCTTTCAGCTCCTCCGCCATGCAGCAATAAAGCTAACCAAGAAACATAATGAAAATAAAGAAAAGCAATTGTATTTCTTTGCAACTAATAAATGAATTCCAAATCACAGATATAGCCCGTGTTTAGTTTAGATAAACATAGAATTTTAGTAGATTTTGATTAAAAGTTTATGGAATGTGTGGATGAAAAGTAGTAGATCCCATGAAATGTGTTGTTAAAATTAAATTTAGACACATAAATTTTAACTAAAATTTTCAGCTGAACCAAACAAGTGCATAAAGAGACTTTGAAGTGTACATTTCTGATATTTGGCTTTCAAAAAGATTTTGCACAAGATAAAAGTAACAATCTCAGACTGGAGATTCTACTGACATTTGTAGATTCAGATGTAGTGATAATGTTTCTAATATAAACAAATTCAATGACCTATATTTCCTAATTCTCTATAAGTTTCCACCGGAAAATACCTGTGATAACCCATATTTTCTTAGTCAAAGTCTATGGTTGAATTGTCAAAGTCAAGGTCAAATGAGGAGTTAATTGGAATAAATTACCTTCTTTGGGGTTTAATTTATAATTGCAATAATGGAAGGTTTTAAATGGATTAAATTTAAAGTTGAGGACTTACTTAATTAACATTGGAAGTTGAGGGACTTCATATGGAAAACCCCCCCACTATCTAGATAATTGAAACCCCATTTTCTCATTCACATTACACATCACGCAGAGAAGAAACCAAGAGCAGGCCGAGAAGAAAGAAATCGAGGAAGAGAAGAAGAAAAGAGGGGAAAAAAGAAAGGAAAAAGAGAAGGAAACGGGGTAAGTCTTGAATTCCTCATTCTTGGGGTTCAATTATCTACTTCTTTAAGAGATAAAGGAATTATTTAGTTGAGTTCTAGGGTTCTAATTAGTTGAATTAATTTTCAGATTTAGGGAAGAACAGGATTTCAAGCTGATCTTTTGGTTTTGTGAAAACAATATTTCTATCAAGGTAAGGAATTTTATTTCTTGAGCAAACCCTAGGATTTTTTTATTGGATTCTTTAATGAAGAATATTGTTAAAAATGATTGTGATGATGGAATAATTATTTGGAGTAATGGAATTATGGAATAAGATGAAAATTTAATTGGTTGGATTGTAGTTATTAGTTGTTACTAGATTGAAGTGAATATGTATAATTATGCTTAGAATGAAGCTTATGTTGATGAGTTGGTTATTAGTAAAGGGATTAGAAGGTGTAATTAGTTCTACTTGATTAAATGAATAATTTGGGAAATATTATAGCATTAAATTTTAAAGGTTTCTTGATTTGATAGTAGTTGAATTAGTTATCTTGTATGATATTTCAGGCGGTGACCAAGAAATTGGAAAAGCTTACGGATCGTCCTAGACTGTAGCTGTTTTGAGTGAGTGGAGAATTTACTTTTCCAAGAATAATATTTCTAATTTACAAGCTTATAATCATGTTTCTTTAATATGAATGTTTCAATGATTCCCAATTTTTAAAGAAGCATACTAGTTACATGAAATATCTTGTTTTCGAGAAATTGTAAATGAGCTTAATTATGTTGATACCATCAGAAAA
>CAIGRS010331244.1:0-13780 GCA_903798395.1 Fraxinus floribunda
AAAATCATAAAAACAATCATCTTGAATTTTATAGATTCGGTTAAGGTCTCGGTAATAGAAATCAAGTTAAATCAATCCTCGTGGGAACGATACTCGAAATTCTAGGATTTCCATTTTATTACTTGTCAACGAACCGTACGCTTGTGGTAATTTAAACCCGAAACATATTTTCGTGAACAATCATACAATTAAATCAATCAATAAATCATAATTATATATAATTATATATTCACACATATATAGTAGTTTACTTATTTATGAAGGAATCTTCCTAACTTGTCTTTCACATATAAGGAAATTTACTTAATTTTCACAATCAATCGTAATCATTTATAATTATTACATATATAAATGCACATAATTATAATAATCTTATAATTTAAATTAATAAGTCATAATTATATACTTATATAGACACACGTAATTATAATAATCAAATAATTTAAATGAATAAATCATAATTGTATATTATTATATATAATTTAAATAAATCAATCATAATTATATATAATTATACATATATAGATACACATAATTATAGTAATCATACAATTAAATCAATCGATCATAATTATATATGCACACACATATGATAGTTTGCTTATTTAGGAAAGAATCTTCCTAACTTATCTTTCTCATATGAATACTTAATTTCATCATTTTTTCCCATATATAGTAGTACAAAATATATAGATATAGACACACACAGAAAAATGTTTATACCATAAATATTCATATCATATACATATGTATATATAGTTCTAGAAATTACACTTTTATCCTCTTGCACTAAGAGCCTAATTTTCATAATTAATGACTATAAAAGATTTTGAGGTATTATATCGTGAGTGTGTGATCATTTTCGTGGCATTATCTTGACCACGTCCTTATCGTGTCATTTTATTTCATTGGCATGTTAATAGACCATCATTCATTCTTAAAAACATTTACTGTAAAAGAAAGGCGTATTGAAGTTAACTTTAAATATATAACATGAACATAATTTCATTTAAAATAAATTTCACTAAAATATCATGGAAATATAGATATTCATAAAAAAAAATATCAACATTAAAATTTTCAATGGAAAAACATTTGTATGAAATTCATTCATAAATTTTTAGCTCCACTCATCAGATATTGTGTAATTGGATCACTATAAATCAGAAATATTTTATTTCATAATTTTAGTTTTTAACCAAAACTAAATAAGTGGAACAAAGAAAAAGGAAATACTGGTATACACTTGGTGCACGGACTTGGTACATACTTGGTGCATGCCATGTGTGAACTTGGTATATTTAAAGATTAGATACTAAAAGTAATACTGACTTAAACAACTATTTTCAGAATATTTAAATTTGTAGTTGTTAAATTTTCTCGATGTGTTAAAAAATCAGCCCTCATAAAAATTTCGTCCTCGAGATTTAGTCGAATAAGTTGGAATATTTTTTTTTCTCTTTCCTAGGTGGCTTCCTCAATAGCATCACTTCTCCATAATACCTTTACAATAGGACTTTCTTTATTCTGCAATTGTTTGGTATTACGGGCTAAAATTTTAATGGGCCGTTTTTCTATAGTGAAATTTGGTTGCAGATTAGTTGGTTCTTCATCTATAACATCGGTGGGATTTAGCCACTATCTTTGATATGTAAAAGATGTTACGCATTCTTTCCAGTTTGGATAGTAATTTTAATTCATAAGAGACTTCGCCCACTATCTTCACGATCTTATATGGGCCAATGTATCTGAGTGTCAGCTTTCCTTTCTTCCCAAATCTTATCATTCGGTTGATTGGTAAGATTTTGATGAATACTTTGTCGCCGACTTTGAATTCTAGTGGTCATCTTCGTAAATTTGCATAACTCTTTTGGCGACTTTGGGTTGTTACTAATCATTGTTTTATAAGTTGTACCACATTTTTGACTTCCTACTTCATTTCGGTACCAAAATATGTCTTTCCCTAACCTCATCCCAGTGTAATGGAAACCGACATTTTCTTCCATATAATGCTTTGAAAAGTAGCATTCCAATAGATGTATGGTACCTGCTGTTGTACAAGAATTCTATTAGGGGCAATTATATATCCCAACTTCCTTGGAATTCTAATAAATACGTGTGTAGCATATCTTCAAGGGTATGAATGGTACGCTCAGATTGTCCACCTGTCTGTGGGTGAAAACCAGTGCTGAAATGAAGTCGGGTTCCAATCAATTTGTGCAAGTTTTTCAAGAAGTTGGATAAAAATCTCGGGTCTTAATCAGAGACGATAGATACCAGGATACCATGGAGTCCGACGACTATTTCTTGGATATATAGAGTAGTCAATTGTTTCGTTCGGTAATTCATTTGTACAAGAAAGAAATGAGTGGTTTTTGTCAATCGATCAACAATGACCCAAATCGCATCATGAGTCTTCATGGTTCGAGGTAGAGCACTTACGAAATCCATAAATATTTTCACCCACTTCCATTCGGGTATTGGTAAGGGCTGTGACAATCCAACTAGCCTTTGGTGTTCAGCTTTTACCTTTTGGCATACTAAACATTTCTTAACATATCCTCAGTCTCCTTCATTCTAGCCCACCAATAGAGGGTCTTTATTTCTTAGTACATCTTTGTGGTTCCTGGGTGTACTTAATAAGGTACTGAGAGTGTTTGCGACCACGTTGGGTTTTCGTGGATGGTAATTAATGACGCAATCGTAGTCCTAAACTATCTCCAACCATCGTCTTTGTTGCATATTAAATTCCTTCTGTGTTAAGAAATATTTTAAGCTCTTGTGGTTAGTGAAGATTTCACATTTTTCCCTGTAGAGATAGTGCCTTCAGATTTTAAGGGCAAAAGCTATCGTCGCCAGTTCAAGGTCATGCATTGGGTAGTTCTTTTCGTATGACTTTAGTTGTCTTAAGGCATAAGTGATAACCTTTCCATGTTGCATAAGTACACAGTTGAGTCCATTTTTTTTTATATGTAGTATAAATCACGAATCCTCTTGTATTGGAGGGAATCATAAGAATCGGAGCCGAAATTAATCTTTTTTTCAACTCTTGAAAGATTCTTTCACACTCGTCAGTCCATTTGAATGAGCCATTTTCTTCGTGAGTTGGGTTAGTGGCATTGCGATTTTTGAAAAACCTTCAACAAAACGTCAATAATGTATCACCATTACAAGGAAACTCCTTATTTCGGTTATGTTGCTTGGTCGTGGCCAGCTCATTGCCGCTTTTACTTTGTTTGGATCTAAAGATATTCATTCTTTTGTTACAACGTGTCCTAAAAAATTAACTTTGTCTAGCCAAAATTCATATTTAGAGAATTTAGCATACAAATGAATTCCTTTAATTTTTGGAGGATCATTGTCACATGTTGTTCATGCTTGTCTTNTGTTGCTTGGTCGTGGCCAGCTCATTGCCGCTTTTACTTTGTTTGGATCTAAAGATATTCATTCTTTTGTTACAACGTGTCCTAAAAAATTAACTTTGTCTAGCCAAAATTCATATTTAGAGAATTTAGCATACAAATGAATTCCTTTAATTTTTGGAGGATCATTGTCACATGTTGTTCATGCTTGTCTTTGGTTTTGGAGTAGACCAAGATGTCATCTATAAATATGATGATGAATTTGTCCAGATACAATTGAAATACTCGATTCATCAAATCCATGAATGCCGCAGGGGCATTGGTTAGACCAAATTACATTACTAAAAATCTGTAATGACTATATTTGGTGTTATAAGTCGTTATGGGTATATCTTCCTTCCTGATCTTCAATTGATGATATCTCGATCTTAGGTCAATTTTCAAAAATACAACCCCATTCCTTGAAGCTGATAAAAGAGGTCATCGATCCAAAGGTTATTTGTTTTGATGGTCACCTCGTCACACCTCTACCAAGATCTTCTGTAAGGAGATCTTTCCAAAATCAAGTCCAACTGATTGACGGGACGTGTGGCAGGTCGAGAACGGTCAACTCATCCCCCTACCTACGGTTCTCCTCTTCCCTTCTCCGAAATAAATACTCACACACTATGATAAGGGAGGGGTTCCCATCCCGATCTTTGCATTCTAGTCTCTTAACTCTGAAAATCCTTTCACTATATTTACATATTCTCAACCACGTCCTAAGTGACCACTTCACTGTCGGGCACGACTTTCCGGTTGACTGAAATACTGACTTGACCATAATTGTTAGACTCAACCCGGACACTGATTCGGACAATGCAGCAAGTCAATGGGTTAGTGGTCCAATCGGTGACGCGGTGGTTCAACTGGTGGGTCATTGCATAAAAACCTATAAAAAAATATAAAGTATAAAAAATTTTTAGGGGGCAAAATTTAAAATTTTTAACTTATTTTTCGCTAATTATTTAAATCTATAAAATAAACACAAAAGTAATACTAAAGTATTTTGTGTTTAAGTGGTTACTCTTTATTTTTTTCTAGAGGTCCAATGATCAATTCCTTTATATCTAAAAATTTTGTAAAATGATTTTAAAACCCAATAAACCGGTCAACTGGGTCGGGTCTGGGCTGGGTAAATCACTGGTTAACTCGGTCAAATCCCAATTTTGATAGAGTCAAGTGCATTTCTGTCAATTTAATCTACCCAGCCCGGTCAAGGGTTCGGGCCACCGATTTTTCGGCTGGATCGGGTCGATTTTTATAACTATGAACTTGACAATCGGAGTGCTCGCGCCGCTTCCACCCCCATTGGAAAAGGTCATAAGTGACTAACGGCATGTTATCGTGCGCATAGAGGAGCATATGCTTCGCCTATTATGTTGGTCACATGTCGGAGCCATTTTTTGATGTCAACATCCCTTGTTGAAAATTTGTGTTGCCTTGGCTTCCGTAATGTAGTTGAAGGATTTTCCATCAAATGAGATCAGCTCACTGCCAAAATCTTGACGCTCTTCTTTTTACAACCAATAAGAACTTGGTGATTGGACAACTAATCCATCCTAAGAATGAGATCATAGTATTTCAAATCTAAGAAGATCAGACTCACAGAAAAGTTTTGGCTACCAAATAGATTGGAACATTTAAGACCACTTGATTTGTCTTTTGTGGATCTCCTAATAGTGTGGTGACTTTAATATTATCATGAATATGATTGGGAGATAACGTCATGATAGATATAGAATGATAAGAAGCAAAAGAGTGAGTTGCCCCAGAATCAAAGAAAGTGTTAACAATCTTACCTCCAATTGCCATTTCTCCAGATATAACGACATGATTGTCCATTCCTTGAGTTGTACCGATCGAGAAAACTCTTGTAGTGGCTAACTGGTTCGTTTTATTGACTCGACTTGGAATGCTCTTGCCATATGTCCTTTTTGTCCACAATAGAAATAGAGTCCAATGCCTATGTGACATTCCTAATGTGTTTCTTTACACGGTTCGAACACATTGGGTGTGAGTTATGCTGTGGTTCAAAATTTCCCTTTTTATGATATGAACTATAATTTTTACCATTTTCATTGGAGGTCAATCCGGAATGGAAATCTTTCTTCTTTTGAAATTGACATGTCCCGTTTTGCCCCTTATTATCGTGGAAATCTCATTTTCGAAATTCCCGAGCTCGTATGATCTTTTATTCAACTAGTTCTACCGTTAGAGCTCGATAGGCTATAATGGCGAAAGAAATCCCTTTTGTTCCTACCATTTTTACATCTCGACTTAACTTCAGTCATAATCCTTCTAGGATTGATCGATTTTTAGTGCTTTCGTTGCCACCATGTGTTGAGCGAAGCGAGATTATTCTTTTGAATTTCTTGATGTATTATTCTACAATCATCAATCGTTGTCGGAGATGGATGAATTTTCCCATCCTCTAGTTTTTAGCTGTAGCTGAGGTGTATTTTTTTTAAAATAACTCGCAAAATCTTTCTCAAGTCATCATAGTTACGTCTTCTAGGTATTGGTAGGTATTCCACCATTGTCCTGCACTTCTACATAGTATAAAAATGCACAATTAAACTTTTCTTCTTCAGGTACATGACTATAATTGAATGTCATTTCCATTTTCTTAATCCAGTTTTCAGCTCGACTAAATTGTTTGAACCTTCAAAAAAATTGGTGGATTAAGATGTTGAAATCGCTCTCCTGTAATTTCGATGCGATCCATTACCCTTTTGGTTAGCCAGCCTTGCCACCATTCTACCTAGGTCTCCACAAGTTGGGTTGGTCGGTTGATAATCGCATTAACGTCATTATCTTGACTTCGTGACATTTTCCCCTATAATGGTAAACTATCAATCTCGTGTTCGATTTTTTTTTTTTTAAATATTCATCATGGTTCTTGAATGAAAACTCATGAATTATGGGCTTGAAAGCAAATTCATTTGCTTACTCATGTATAATAAGTTATACTAATTTTAAAAAATGGTGAAATATGGATACTTTTTCCCGTAAACTATTCTACATATTCTCTCTACATGTAACCTTCCTAATTCATTATGATTCTTTTTATGCATCGATAATATTACTCCCATTTCTACGTAAGCCAAGTACAACAATGGATTTAGATATCACATGAATGTAGTATATTTTTCGGTAGTATGAATAATGTTGGCAGCTTTTACTCACGATAATTTTTTTAATGGAGATTCTTTCCCCCTCTTCCTGTGTAAATAAATAGAGAGAATCCCTACTTCTTTCTTGCACTTTTTACTTATCTACATTCTTATTTCTTTAGCGTCTATAGAAACTCTTTCTTTTTATTAGATTCATCATCTGTATAATATCCTTTTACAATGTCTCATCGTAGAGCCTGGAAGAATCATCTTTGTTGACCTCGAAAAATGGCTCCAACACGTGGCCAACTTAATAGGTCTTCACGTATGTTCCTCCCTGCGCACGGTATCACGTCGTTGTCACTCGTGGCCTTTTCCAATGGGGTGGAAGCCGTCGCGAGCATTTCGACGGTCAAGTCAGTATTTCAGTCAACCGAAAAGTGGTGCCCCGGGACGTGGTTGAGAATGTGTAAATATAGTGAAAGGATTGTTAGAGTTAAGCAAATATCAGGATGAGAATCTCCCCTTTATCATAGCGTGGGAGTATGTATACCAAAGAAGGAAAGAGAAGATTCGTAGGATGGGGGAACACGTAGCTCCAAATCCTGCACGGGCCATCCTCTCATAGGTGTCAATCTGTCAATCAATAAGTTGGCGGGCATTAAATGATGTCTGACATGGTAGCTGAGTTAACCGTTCTCAACCTGCCACACGTCCCATCAATCAGTCAAAGACTTGATTCTGGAAAGATCTCCTTACATAAGATCTTGGTAGAGGTGTGGTGAGGGGAGTTCGCGAGGCGTTATGGATGCGGAGTACGAGCCTCTACATCCGCTGTGGATCGTGGATGGGCTAGGCTCTACTATCGGTGAGGGAATGATGGAATCAGTCCGTCCATGCGAATTCGGTTCATTCTGCCACGTGGCACACACGAAATCAGTTTGTCCAACATGTGGCGGGTGAGGTGGATGACCTCTGAAGGCCCGTAACAATAGTCCCTCAAGTCCGTGTATGAATATTTATATAATGTAAGGATTTTATTGATGCAACGATACCAGGCTCTGGAGCTTTTGCGTTGGAGGAGGGAGATGAACGTGAGGAATCGGCTTCCGGCTGAAGGGCGAGGTGATGAGTATCGACAATTCTGAGGAAATTTGTTGCAAAGCTAAGTCCCAGCTTAGACGAAGCGATAGGAGCTGGAAACTCTGAGAAAAATTGTTGCAAGGCAAAGTCCTAGCTTAGACGAAGCAATTAGTGTTGGCAACTTTGAGGAAAGTTGTTGAGAAGGAAGTCCCGTTTGGACGAAGCTATAGGATCTGGCAACTCTGAGAAGAGTTGTTGCAAGGTGAAGTTCTAGCTTGGACAAAGCGATTAGTGTTGGCAACTTTGAAGAAAGTTGTTGCGAAGCGAAGTCAAAGTTTGGATGAAGCAATAGGGGCTGGCAACTCTGAGAAGAGTTGTTGTAAGGTGAAGTCCTAGCTTGGACGTTAGTGTTGGCAACTTTGAGAAACGTTGTTCCGAAGCGAAGTCCCGTTTGGACGAAGTGATGTGGGTTGGCAATTTTGAGGAGAGTTGTTGCGAAATGAAGTCCCAATTTGGATAAAGTGACGTGGGCTCACAACTCTGAGGAGAGTTGTTGCATGGCGAAGGCCTAGCTTAGACGTAGAGATTAGTGTTGGCAACTTTGAGGAAAGTTGTTGTGAATCGAAGTCCTAATTTGGATGAAGCGATTGGAGCTAGCAACTCTGAGAATAGTTGTTGCAAGGCGAAGTCCTAGCTCGGATAAAGCGATTAGTGTTGCCAACCTACATCACTTCGTGGGTGTATGCACCTCGGTAAGGAGTGAAGGTGTGAGAAAACTGATGATTTGCTTCAGCAAAGGTGTGCCCCTGGGGCACGTTCCATGTTGAAGTAGATATCCTTGATTGAGGCGACCCATTTGTGGGTGTATACACCTCGGCAAGGAGTGAAGGTTTGAGAACGCTGAGGATCTGCTTCAACAGAGGTGGCACCCGCACTTCCCCTGTTGAAGTAGATATCCTTGACTGAGGCGACCCCTTGTGGGTGTATGCACCTCGACAAGGAGTGAAGGTGTGAGAACATTGATAATCTGCTTCAGCAGAGGTGGCACCCGCACCTTCCCTGTTGAAGTGGTCATTAGTCGAGGAGAATACATTGAGAACACACTTGTCGAAAAGAGTACATTGGAGATTACTTTATTTATTTGACAACAATATTTACATAGGCAATCACAATCCCCCTACTGATAATATTTCCTCAAATGCTCAATGTTCCAAGGATGGGGCATCAACTTGTCCTCCAAACCTGCGATTTTGTACATGCCAGGTCGCACTTCTTTATAGATACTATATGGGCCTTCCAAGTTCGGCCCCAGTGTGCCTGTCCCTAGTTCTTTTGATGATGGGAATACCCTCAGGAATACCCTTCGTCAAAGTGAATACGATGAGGGGAAGGTACACTAACTTCTACTAGACTCATTGCTTCGGCTCTGTAGGTCATGGAGAACGGGGTCTTCCCAGTCGCCGTCCTGCAAGTGGTTCGTATGGCCCAAAGAACCAGGGGAAGTTCATCAACCTAGGCTCCTTTTGAAGCGTCTAACTTCATTTTCAGGGTAAGCTTATTGGTCTTGTTGATCGCTTCAACCTGGCCGTTAGCCTGGGGGTGATGCTGCGTTGAGAAATGCTTTTTAATTCCGAGCTCATCACATAAATCCTTGATTTTCTTGTTATCAAATTTCTTGCCATTATCTGAGACCAGGGAATGGGAATGCCAAACCTACGTATAATGTTTATCTAGAGAAATTTGGAGGTGTTTTCCTCGGTGATTTTAAACAACGGCTCTACCTCGACCCATTTTGTAAAATAATCAATCGAGACAATGACGAAGCATGCACTCTCCCTTCATTTTGGCAAGGGGCCAATGAAATTAACTCCTCATTTGGAAAATGGCCAGGGGCTAGATACAACTGTTAGCTCATGTGAGGATTGTCTCTACATGTTGGAGAAGCTCTGGCATTTATCGCACTTGCGTACAAACTCTATTGCATCCCTTTTCAGGGTGAGCCAGTAGTATCCTTGCCTGAGCAATTTGTAGGCCAGCGCCGGCCCTCCAGAATGATTTTCACAAACCCCTTCATGAATATCCCTTAGGATGTAATTCGCTTCTTCACCCCCCGTGCATCTAGGGAAGGGGGACGGAAAACCTTGCTTGTATAGAACATTATCCTACAGAACAAAGTGAACAGCTTTCCTCCGAAGCCATCGTGCTTCGACGTTGTTGTTGGGCAAGGTTCACTCTTTTAGAAAAGCCATAGGTTGCATCCATGGCAGAGTGCTTTCTATCCACCTTGTTTACTCTCCTTTTTTGATTGAAGGTTCGGCGATGTGTTCTATATGAACCACCTTAAGGAACTCCGAATCCTTACTCCCGGCTAGTTTTGACAGAGCGTCACGTAGGAGTTTTCCTAACGAGGGGTACTTGGACCAGTTCAAGCTTCTCGAAGTTAGGAAGAAAGTCCATGACTAGTTTCAGGTAAGTCGTTATGTACTTGTCTCTAGCCATGAAGCTTCCATTAACTTGGTTTACCACTAACTGTGAATCGATGTTGATGGCCATCCTTTTCACTTGCAGCTCTTTAGCTAGGCGGAGGCCGGCCATGAGTACTTCATACTCAGCTACATTGTTGGATGCTTTGAATCAAAGCCTTAATGCATAATTGAGCTCGTGGACCTTCGGGCTTTAAAAACCACCCTGCTCCTAAATGGAATTCACCAGAAGAGTCATCTACGAAGAGGCTCTGGGTGGGAGGCTCAGCTGGTTCCATATTCACTTCAACCTCAGGAGTCTTGACAAATTCAGCAACAAAGTCGGCTAGAGCCTGCCCTTTGACTGCTGCCCTAGGTGTATATGTTATGTCGAACTCACTGAGCTCTACCACCCACTTCAGTAACCTTTGCGAAGCGCCTGGCTTCTGGAGGACTCGCCTGAGAGGAACCCCCCTTATCATAGTGTGGGAGTATTTATACCAAAGAATGGAAGATGAGAACTATAGGATAGGGAGACACATGGCTCCAGATCCCGGATGGGCCATCCTCTCATAGGTGTCAATCCATAAGTTGGCGGGCATTAAATGACTTCAGACATGGCAGCTGAGTTGACCATTCTCGACCTGCCACACGTCCCGTCAATCAGTCAAGGACTTGAATTTGGAAAGATCTCCTTACAGAAGATCTTGGTAGAGTTGTGGCGAGGTGAGTTTACGAGGCATTATGGATGCGAAGTGCGGGCCTTTGCATCCGCTGTGGATCCCGAATGGGTTCGGCTTTACTTTCAGGCGAGAGAATGATGGAATCAGTTCGTCCATACGAATTCGGTTCATTCTGCCACATGGTACACACGAAATCAGTTTGTCCAACACGTGGCGGGTGAGGTGGAGGACCTCTGAAGGACCGTAACAAGCTTGAAGCTTCTACTCATGTATATTCAGAAGACAACCTTTATTCACAAGATTTTCTAACTAAAATCATTTTTGGAGATTTGAAAATCTTGCAAATTTAGATGTGGATCTTGCAAATCGTTTTCTGTGTAGTGGATATTTTGAAGATTTTGAATGGAAGACCTTTTTGAGTTTAAATCGGGGAATATATCCTCATCATGTTTGCCTATCTTATTCAAATGCGGGTCTTGTCCAAAATTTTAAATAAAGCCATTATAAGTTTTTATACAAGTGGGATAAATATGTTTTCGAAATTCCTAACTTAGGGGCAATCTATGAAAATGACACTGGCTATGATCGGCTTAAAGCTAGTAGCTTAGTTTGGGGAAAACCAATGTTAGAAGTTTGTGACCGTGCTACCACTCACCTTTCTTCTAGTAGATTATTGCATCTAATAGTTTTTAAGGTAATATCTCCACATACTAGTCGTTTCAGTACTGTAAAAGACGAGGACTTGTGGATTGTGTGGCAAATAATCAAAAGGGATCCACCAAAGTTGTGGCATATAATTATGAGAAATCTTAGTATAGATCTTGACGATGTTCTTTTTTTTTTTTGTTCTTTTTATGGTATGGCTATAAGTCATATTTTGTATGTGTTAATTTTCCCTACAAGCCCTCTAAGCAACACTTATCTTAGTATACCAAACTCGGGCAAGGCGGGTTATATGGTGAGAGGGGGCCAGAAGGACAAAAACAACATCAGAGGAGGAACCTTCGTACCAAAAGGTTCTGATTTTAGGGATTTCCTTGACTAAATGGGGTGAATTGCGAGCCCAAGTTAACAGGTTGGAGAACGAGTAGCGGAACACTATGAATTTTAACCAAGTTTGTAATGTTTTATATATATATGAATCTTATTCTAATATACTTACAATTAATAAATAAACAGACAAGAACTTACTCGGGATGGCCATCTTCTGCTCATAATCTTCAATACGTTGGGTACGCCAGAAACATAAAACCCGATTTAACTTTGATGGCTCTTGCCATGGGTATCAATATATATTATTTATTTATATAATTTAAATATCTTTATTTTTAATCAATGGACAAATAATTTGTACTGTGAGAAGTGCAATAACAAGGCAAAATGGTACGTTTAAAATTATCACGAAAAATAAATAAATAACCAAAAGAAAAAATGGGTTTTTCTTCACCCCAACCTACCCCAGCTGAAAATCAACCACCACATCAGCTAGCATCACCGTTAGTTATATTCTTCCCCAACATCCATTCACGCCCACCCCCAAACCTCATCAAAAAACCAAACCGTCTCCACCAAATCCACAACCACCACCACCTCTGCTACTATCTTCCCCAATTCTAAATGGATCCCAAATAAAAATTAAAATCAACGAATTTGCAAAAAATAGCCTCTCCTTTGTCGGTACCATCGCCCAAACCGTCGTATCTACACATCACTGGAAAACATCCATTCCACTCTACACATCCCACCCAACTACCAGCCCCAACTCCACCAGATGTCGTCGAAAAGTTCACTTGAAATCCCCAAATCGCGAACTCAAAAATTGTCAAAAACTCATCCTTCGATCAAACCAACCATCACAGACTATCACCGGTTGACTCCCACAATCTTGGCGTCCAGTCTGGTTATGGTATATCAACAAAAAAATGGGACAACCAATCGATACAGCTTTAAGGATTTCAAATTCCGATCTTTGGGTGGGATGGGATTTGATTTCTGGGTTTGATAGAGATGAATTTAATTTCTGGTTTCATATTGATGGTGGTAGGAATGGCGGTGGCGAGTGGGAGTTGTGGTGGTGGCGGCGGCAATTTTCGCTAGGTCTCGTCGGAGAAGAAGAGACCTCATCAAATTTTGATTTGGGAGAGTGGTGGGAGTGGAGTAGGGTTATATATTTATTTTTATTTTTTAGGTTTTTAATTTAATTTTTTAACTTATTCAATACAAGGAAAATGCAAAGTACCATTTTACCCATTTTAATTTGGCCAAAATTATTCAAATTTTAACTTTCTTGGTCAATTAAATTGCCTCCACTTAACCCAGACTTCCTAACCAATTCTCTACCACGAAACTCGAGGATTTTCACCTCCCTAATTTTTACATTAACGAGGAAGAGATCTTCCTAAACGCGAGAAAACCCATGATCTCTACTTCCGGTTGCAAAAATATAAAAAGATTAAATATCCATGAAACTATCCCATGCGCAAGATTATTATAATATCGTTTTTTCTCAAATTAATGTCAAATTTTCTTTTTCTTGAACTAGTATTACTCCACACTTCTGAAATGTACATACAGGGACGGACCCATCACAAAAGTTCAGTCCGGGAAGACGTTGCACTGACTGTCGACAATCAGCGATCGTAAGAATGAGGTCGTTTATTAATATTTAATTAAATAATATTAAAAATTATTCAATATATATGTAAATGCACTTAAACGTAAAAAAAAATTTTATATGAAAACATAATTCAATACAATCTAGAATACTTAAAAAACGCGATACATCCTACTCTGTAACTGTGATCTTATACAACTGCATTCTACGAGGTCTCATGTTTTGAAAACATTGCAATATTACCTCATTTTCAATTTTTCCAAAAATCTCTTTCTCCATGTAAACCACCAAATTGTCATTGAACCAGTCATCTCCCATTTTATTGCGTAAGTCACTCTGGATTAAATTCATAATAGAGAATACTCTTTCAACACTTGCAGTTGTCACATGTAATTACAAAACCAAGGTGATCAGCCTATAA
>CAIGRS010331254.1:0-13383 GCA_903798395.1 Fraxinus floribunda
TTAGTGGGCTTGCTTACCAATGACATGGCCTAAATGTTGGGCATCTAGGCTAATAAAAAAATAAATTTGGTTGGACTTAGTTGGGTTCTTTAATTAATTTGATAATTTATTTATTACAAAAAATAAAAAATTCGGTTTTTATTCGGTTCTTTATCGGTTCTCGATTTGAATACCTATTCGGGTATTTAATTTATGAAGAACGGTTCGGTTCGGTTTGGTTCGGGAGTTTTGCCTAACCCTACTGACAAATGTGAAAGTAGTCAACCTTACCCATTTATGGATATCACCTTCACAAATTTGAACTTCTCCGTGCTATATTTTTCATCACTTGTGACATACAATTTTATCAACAGAGGAATAACATGTTGTGGGGGGGTGGAATGATAGCTTTCAAAGCTGCCATATGAATGTACCTTTTAGACTATCAAACATAAAAATTGTTCGTTCTTCCAAATGGATTTGAAGTGCAAGCTAATGGTATCGGTACAACAAGGAAGATACAAATATTTGCAATCTTTCAAAGGTTTACCGATCTCAGGAGTAGTCCCTCCTACATAATTGAGCAGACTTATACTAAAATTGAACTCTTCTTCTGTTGCAACTAGGCATGTGCATTCAAAACAAATTGATAGAAGTGAGTATCCAAGATACAACAATCTTGTTGAAATAAATTTGAAAATTTTAAAGCCCTATGTCGTATTTGGTATAGAGTCTTGTTCACAATATGTACAAATAAATGAATTAATACAATCTGAATTCATTTGTAACATTATTAAAGCTTGATTACTCATATTACTAATAAGCTAACTATCCTCATTCAAAAGGTTCTTCAAATTGTGATGATATAATTTGACTGCGCATACAACACAATAAACACAACATTACAGAACTTACTAAAACGAATCCGTTAAACACCAAGTGATGAACCAAAATTCCAAAACCACCAAACTCTAATATGAATTTCCAATGCAAATATTTAAAAAGATATTTGAATAAGAGGTAGAGAAATGATCTTCATAGCCAAAAAGTAATCTTGAATCAAATTTCATAGAATCCAAATCAAGAAATGTAACCCAAAAATGTTTTCACAAACAATTACGAATTCACAGTTTTGTAACCCAAAAATGTTTTCACCTCACAACGCCAAAAACATGAGTAAAATTCCAAATGAAGAAGAAGAAAATGCACAGAACACAGTCTGAATACTAGAGAGAAAACACATTGCCTTGGAAATTTACATTGATTTTTCTAAATGGAGCTTGGTTTGGAAATGAAGAAGACACATTTTGAATCTCTACCCTTCACAGACAAAGTTGTTCGCTTTAAAACTATACACAATCGTCGATGTTGACCTCGAAAAATGGTTACGACACGTGGCCAATAGAATGAGATTTCACGTAAGCTCTCTCTTGCGCATGGTAGCATATCGTTAGTCACTTGTGTCTTTTTCGATGGGGATGGAAGCGACCGCGAACATTTCGACAGTCAAGTCAGTATTTCAATAAACTGAAAAGTGATGTCCGATGGTGAAGTGGTCACCGAGACGTGGTTGAGAATGTGTGTAAATATAGTGAAAGTTTTTTTTTTTTTTTTTTAAAACTAGAATGCCAAGATCCGAATGGGAACCCTCCCTTATCATAGTATAGGGGTATTTATACTAGAGAAAGGAAGATGAGAACCGTTTGATGGGGGACACATGGTTTCGAATCTCAGATGGGTCATCCCAACCTCAATCTGTCAATCCATAGGTTGACGCACATTAAATGATTTCTAACATAGCAACATGATTTGACTGTTTGTAGCTTACCACACATCCCGTCAATCAATTTAATGACTTGACTTCGGAGATATCTCCTCTTAAAAGATCTTGGCAGGCTAGGGGAGGTTAATGTGGGACGTAACGGAGTGCGGGCCTTTGCATCCGTCATATATGGTGGATGAGTTCGATTCTTTTACGAGGGGCATCAAATTCCGTTCATTCAATACAATTCAGTTTGTCCGATGCAAATCTAGTTCGTCCACCACATGGCAATGCAGAATTAGGTAGCGCAATACGTGGTAAATGACCTGGACGGACTAGGTGGAGGGCCTTTGAAGGCTCGTAATAGTCGATCTCAGAAGGAGGAGGAGGAGAAGAGATGATTTTTGACTTGAAGGAGAAGTGTTTTAAGAATTTGAAAGAGAAAAAAAATTTGATTTTGTAATTTACAATTTGGGAAAGAAGGGTTTCTAACGTGAATGAGAGTTAGATCCTTCTTAAATTTAGTTTTATAATGGGGTACGATGGTCTTTTGAGACGTCTAGGGTGTGTTTGAGTTACATTATTTTGAAAGAATGTATTTTAGAATAGTAAATTAATGGATAATGTTTGGTTGAAAAAGAAGAAAAAGTTATTGATATGATGGAAAATATTGTTTTATTGAAGAATGTGTAGTTCAAAATGAGTAGAAAAATAAGAATAAAATTTTTAATTTGTACCAAACAGGATTAAATAACTAAAATTTCTTTTATTTAGAAGAATTTGGTGAAAGGTTTTCAACTAGTTCCCCATTTACTTTCTTTGTTCCTATACGGTTGCAGCCAAGAATTAATCTTCTATACTACATTTTCAATCTCACATTACCAATATACTGTAATAAAACCCCTTTAAATGATAGTGAAATTATTTCTTTAACTCAGTTTACAATCACAAATTTAAATTTTATTATTTCTTGGATGAATATGGAATATATACAGGGTTTCTTTTTCATTCTTGAATTGGGTTTTCAATGAAGAGACTGGGTGAGAATTATGAGGGGACAAGTGAAAAGTCAGGGTTGAAAAGAAGCAGGTTGTTTAACGAGGGAGATAGAGGAAAAGGTACGCAAATAGAGGTTGGAGCACAGAATAAGAGGCAAGGTGCTCGACCCCTCGTTCCTCCGCTCGTGGATCTTTCCTTACGAGCACTTGCAGAGAATGCCGAGGGGATAGTTTCACTGGAACTGATTCCAGATTGGCTTAAAGAAAGACTTAACTATTTTGTTGTGCAATATGCGTAAAATGGATGTCCATATGCTGAACCTCCTATTAAAACTATGTCCAACTGTGATACGAGTGAAGAACTGTTCGTGGCTCACTGAAACACAATTTCGGCGGACGTTTGGGAATTTTGACTCAAGAAGTCCGACAGTAACTCAATCCGCTTTCCCTTCCATATTTATATGTTCTAGTGTAGCCTCTATTGAAGTTGCATTTAAACTTGTTCATTTCTTCTTTGTTCAGGCATAGTCAATATTCTTCTCATCTTGTATATTATTTGTGTGTATAATATTTTCTATAATCTTGTTCGGTATTTTTCATGTTTGCTTTATGTGGTTATAGATGGATATTAAGGCCATTTCACTTCCACCAAATTTAGAATTTCAGATTCCGGGAAAATATCCATCTTCAAATTGGTAAATTTATTAAATGTTCCATATAGCACTAGGAAATGAAAAGAAATCACTTTCTTCCAACAATTTGTTTAATTGATATGAATTCAAGAATTCAGTATTATGTAATTCTAGTACTACAAATTATTTGATCCTACATTGATGTGCCACCGAGGTATTTGCCCCTAAATTGGACACAGTAGACTAAAAAAAATCAAAGTGGGAGAGCAAAATGCTTACTGAGATTCACATGTCACCATCAGAATTTGCCCTTCTTTGTGTCTCATGCAAGTACATATTGGGATGAACAAGTGAGTGGAGGGGGGTGGGTTGGGTGAGAGGATTACGATGTTCAATAGTAACTGAGATATTACCAAGTGACTAGACTTTCATGTAGACACTTTCCTAGTGCACTTTGTTCGGACAGTATGTTCTATATGGTTATCCAAGGAATAAAATTATCTGCCTACCGTATTTCTCAGAGTACTCTTCAATCTTTTTCTTCTGATTGTTGAAATGGACCCATTTCGTTAATGCAAGTGATCCGAGGAAATTCACTACCATATTTTGATACCTAAGGCAATTTTGGGTGACATCAATTTTTCCTGCTTTCTGTATGTCACAAGCTTGTTCAGAACTTATTCATAGAGGAATTCGAAAAGAAAATAAGTATTATTATCTTAATTCTATTACCAAAAACCAGAACAAATCTCAAGTTAGATAGAAAAAATAAAATGTTTTGAGTGGTCATCAACCATGAAGATAGTTCAGCGAGAGAAAATTTGACGGAATTAAAAGGGAAGAACATAAGATGGATCTCAAGGAATTGTCTAGCAGTAAAGTTGTACAGGATGAATTCTGGGTTTCGGAAAATTTGGCACCCCAGAGTGAGGGCTATGCCTTGTACTATTGTTACTGACCATTGTTATTTTCTTTGTTGAATTGATTCTTAGATTGATCAGATTGCATCCGAAATTTTCTGTAGTTTGGGGGACCTCGGATGAAGTGAAAATTGAAAAGATAGCAAATATATTTAAGAAACACGTGAGCATTGCACCATGAACTCTGATCAAAAGCACTGTAAATTGGTAGGTGCTCACATATTATACGTACTCTGCTTGTTTAAATCAGCGTGTATTATGTTTTTATTATCATTTGCTTACATCGTTCCTGTATTGAGTGTTAAGCTGTCAAAGGTCAAGATGTATGTATTGGAAATGAAGATGCTAAGATGGATGTGTAGTCATGCTGAATTAGATAAGACAGAATATAATAATATATTTTAATTAGTTGAGGTGGTGCCGATTGAGAATATATTAAGAAAAGGATCACTAAGCTAAGCTTGGAACAAAGAGGTTGGGTTGTTTACTTCTCTTTACATAGGGTTAAAGATAAAGGCCTGGCTGGCCGTGAAGGATCAATTAGTAGACAATGAACAAGCAATAGGCACCTACTCCTATCAAAATGAAAAGTGCTGAACTTAAAGAAGCTTTTTTTATGAACCTTTCTGAAATATAGCCCCTATTTGAGCCACATTATAATTTTCGTTCTCATTTTTCAATAAAATAATATTTTTCATCATATCAATAATTTTTCCTTCCTTTTCAATAAATACATTCTTTCCATTTTAATGTGCATCAAACTAAGGTATAAAATAAGAGAAGCTCAGTAGGTGTTTAGGTCTAAAGAAGTAGTTGTTCATAAGAGTGAAGTGATTTTGGTATTGCAAGTTAGAAGAGGGAAAGGTACGCCAAAATAAACATGGCATGTTGTAGTTGCTAAAGATCTAGTTGCTTAAAATCTCCCAATAGATCTAACAATGAACACAATTGAATGGTAAAACAGGATTCATGTAGCCGACCACAAATTCTAGGGGTTGTTTGACAAAGATTTTGATAAAAGTTGATAAAAGGTTGAAAAATTGATAAAGTTGTGGATCTTATGAAATGTGTGATTTAAATTCATTGTTGACTTTGACCTCAACTTTTTAAGCTATTCCAAACAAGCACTTACTTGGTTAGAAGGCTAAATTTGATAAAAGTAGATGAAATATGTGGTTGGAAAGTTGTGAGTCCATAAAATGTGTGTTTAAAATTAATTGCTGACTTTGAGTTAAATTTTGATCAACTTTTCTAGCTGAACCAAATAGGGTCTTAGTTTGTTGTTGTAGTTGTATTGTTCTTGGGTTGTGTGGGGGAAGGGAGGTTTATTTGTGTATTATTTATTCTTATCATGTACTTCGATGGTATTATTTTTGGTGTAGCTAATTTGTATGGATTTTATACTCAGGTACTTCAACTTGATTTATGTGGGCAATGTATGTTTGATCTTGTACTTACTGATACATTAGCTCGATCTTTAAATAGCTTGCCGAATTTAGCTATTGTTTCCTTGAGGGGTGCCTGTAGTTTATCAGACAGTGGGCTTAAAGCACTTTAATGTCAGCACCCGCATTGCTGTCTATAAATTTGGGCCACTGCGCCCTTCTTAATTGTGCTGCAATCAGATTTATATCCTATTCTTTGGGTTCAAAATTGAGAGAACTCTACATTGATGGTTGCCAAAATATAGATGCAATGCTTATTCTACCTGCTTTAAGGAAGTTTGAACATTTGGAAGTATTGTCTGTTGCTGGAATTTCTACTGTAAGCAATCAATTTATCAGTGAAGTGATTCGTGTGTGTGGCCGAGGAATAAAGGAACTTGATTTAGCTAATTGCCCGTAAGTCTATTAGGTTTGCTCTCTTCTTGATGTATCGAGCATGTCTGACAAAACCTTAAAAAAAGTACGAGTAATTTAAAGTAACTTTTAAGCTTAGCCAAACATGTGTCTAGGCTTAAAAGTATATACTTTTCACCCAAACATGTTTGCCGGAATAAAAAAATGTAAAAGGAACTTTCAGTTCAAAGAAGTTTTTACTTGCTTTTCTTTGTCTTTTACACATAGTTTCAGTTTTGTGTTCTAACCTTCATCTGCTTTTCCTTGCCACAGGGAACTGACTGATCGCTCTCTTAAAATCATTGGGAGCACTTGTGCTGATTTACGTTGGCTGAATATTTCAAACCTGCGTAACTTGACAGTTTTGGGAATTGAATATCTTACCAATTGTTGTAGGACAATCCAAAAGCTCAACCTTTTCAACAATGGATTCAGGTTTCTTTAATTCTCATTTTATAAAAACTTGTGCAGTTTTAACTAGTGCTAGGTTCTTTCATGATTACTAGTCGATAATAGAATTGCAGTATGAAGTATTAAACTTGGTCTTTTTTCCTATGAGTAATCTGATCCAGTTATTCTTTTGCAGTGATGAAGCTATTGCACCATTCCTCAAAACTTCTGGAGGGTCTTTGATGGAACTTGTATTGAAAAATGTGAGAAAGGTATGAAAGTTTGTGGTTTCAGTTTCGATTCAGATGTATCAAAGATCAGTCATCAGTCGTTTGCATCATGTTACTTGCGGGCTCTAAATACTCTTTTTTTTTTGGGTGATATAGGCTCTTGATTCTGTATATTATGCCACCTGCAAATTTATGCTTATTTCTCCACCTGCTTGTAATTGAACAGGTTGGCCCGAATGCTGCCTCTTCACTTGCCGAATATTCAAGAAAGTTGTTGAGTTTGGATATATCATGGTGTTGCAGAATAACTAACGAGGAACTAAAATCCATTGTTGGTTTTTGCTCTTTACTGAAGGTGCTCAAAATCTATGGTTGTTCGGAACTTCGGAGGTATGTATTTTGAAAAGCTACAATTTATTTCTTCCAAAATCAGGAAGCCAGGATAATAAATACATAGATTTCTTTCCCCTGTAAATATACTCGATCCTACCTTCTACAGGTTTATTTCATTATGTGTCTCATTGTTTCGCAGGGCATCAAGGTTGATTTTATTGTATTTTTTGTTTATTTCTCGTTCTGCAGATATCAGATGAAATTTTGAATGGACATTCCAATCCTTTCGTGCGTATACTTGGATTAAAGTTCGATCCGCTATTTGAGCCTTTAAGCCTGAATGAACCTAAGGAAGTATTCCTGCGTTATTCGCCTCTGCCAGTTGCCCCAGATTATTGAAATGAAGAAATAACAATGTATTAGATCTTAGATGCATCATGTACCCATAAACTGTATCGTTGTGCTTGGACATAGAAACATCGATAAATCATACATAGAGCTACCATATTGTTGCAAAATGAATTTACACTCGAAAGTAGACGTATCCAGCATGTGTTTTAAGTATCATAGAGGCAATGAGAGAAAAACAAGTTAATTTTCACCAGCAGTGGATCTTTTTGACTTGTTCCAACCAAGCCTTCTCAACCATTTCTCTTGTGACGTCGTAAGGTGAGATGCTGTTGCATGAGGTGACAAGTTCTGATGAAGTCCTGAAGATGGAAGTTCGGCTGGGAGCGCAGAAGCTGTGCTGGTAAAGGCGTTTAAAACAAGAAACGCCAATATAGGTGAAAGGTCAAGTGTCCCTCCTAGTGGCGGAATGATGCCCCGGAATATGTTCAAGTATGGATCACATAATGTGCTGAAACAAGTACCACAGCCATGTTAATTGCATTCTTTTCTTCAGATATTGACAACGTATTGGAGACTATACCTGAGGGGGCTGACGACTGCCGGAGGAGCATTTGGAAACCAGGTTAAAACCAGCCTCACAACCAACAATGTGTTATAAATGTTCAAGAAATTCAAAATCCCATTCGTAACCACTATTCCTGCCACTGAATCTCCCGGCAAAATGGCAGCAAAACTATGATGGGACAAAACATTCAAATTCTGGTAGTTTCTCCTTGGAATCTGAAACAAGTGTCAACTTCTAGTTATTACGGCTCTGTATCAAAAATCAACCACTAGACTCAAGCCATGGGAATGATAGAGAAATGTAACAGTTTACAATCATTAAACTACTTGTTGTCTATTTCATGGAAGATGCTACGTGTACGTAAACTATTACCTAATGTTTTAAACATTAGGTAATTTATTTGGTACAAATAGATAAATCCCCATTTCACAATACCTTTTTGCCCCCTGTGAACCGATTCCTTTCTAATGGATTGCTAAAAAGCAACCTCATACCATTCAAGGATTAGAATTGATTTCCTATTCTCAGTGGGCATTGACGAGGTAAGAGAACCTTAGTTATGAGGGATGGTCTTCGAACAATAGGTGGAAAAGCATTGTATAACATTTATATCTTGTCCAAAACATTTGTTATCATGTTAAAGAGATAACTAGTTTCTCCGTTTTCAAGGTGGACAAGGGATGTTATCTACATGGAAATGAAGAAAAAATTGTGGCTCTCGGATCAGATAATCAGTAGTCACATCAAGTGGAAGGGGCCGAGCCTTCAAGACTCGACTTTGGTTGAGCTAAGAAAGTGGCCAAGCATTGTCTGGTTGGCCTTGGCTATTTTGTTTCAACTTGGCCGTTTAGGCTTAGCCTATTTCCATACATATCTGGGGCTGATATCTACCAACTATCCAGAACTACATCTAATATTCTCATGCCAAAGGGAACATTTTCCTCCGCGCATGACAATTTGACTAGAAAGTACATAATAAATCTACAATCAAGAAAACTATAGATTCCAAATGTGTTCTACTCTTAAATATAGATCTACAATCTATGAATTGAAGTAGTTTTGAATCAATGTTTCAGATAGAAAACTAAATTAGTAAATGAATATTCGATTATATTAACTTGAAGATGCCTAATCTCAACGCCATTGCGGGATTAAATGTGAATAGAAGCATACCCATTTTACATGTACAGAAAGACATAAAATTACCTGGCAGCAACTTTGAAGACGATAATAAAATGAAAGAAATTTATCAACAAAAGCATTCTGGGACGCGAAAACGTGTAGCGATTTAAAAAACTTATCAATGGAGCTATGGAATTCACGAACAACATGTGAAGTCGCTGTTGTGAATAACTGGAAGTTGGGTTTTGAAATTGATTGTTGTCTGAAAAATGGAGCGCTATGGATGAAAGTGAAAGGAGGAGAAAGAGGCAGTATCAGAAAATTTGAAGGTGAATTTTTGGCAGTGCATTTTTGGTTCTCCTCTGATGGGTGCTTGGAAGAAGAAGAAGAAGATTTCATTTTCTTTTTCAAGTGAAGTGATAGCTTTCTCGAATGGATGGAGAATTGTACGCTTTGGATAAGGAAAATTTTCGTCTTTGGTCACCACACTATTGTTATAGTAGTAAGTTAGTACTTAACTTTGAAAAATAAGCAAGTCGATCTTAGCATTTACTTATAGTACCTAATCAGTATCCAATGTGGAGACCATTCAAATATTCGTTAAATTTCCGTATGCAAGCATTTCACACTTCAAATGTTTGAATATGAATACAAGTAGAGAAAGAGAACTTAGATTAATGAAGATGAACTTGATGAGGACGATCTCTTGGAGTAGATTCTACATCCAACAAATCCTCCATTTGGATATTGTTTTATATATTAAGTCAAAATTAAATATTAGCCCCCGTTTGACTACCATTATCCAATTTTTTTTTTTATAAACTCATTTTTAACCACACAATCACATAATAAAATATTTTGCACGTGAATTCAAAACTTTTCCTTACATTTTAATGACACATTCTTAAAAAATTTACTATTGAAAACTTTGTTTTTAGATTTTAAAGACTATCAATCAGGGCTTTAATTACTCTATTGAGAATAAGAAACTCTAATTCTATACCAACAATAGTAATTCTATCGCAGAAAGAAAATAAACATGCAATAACACTTCTAGATTTATAGAGGTTCAGGTAAATGTGATATTATGATATATCATCTTTTGTCGCTGCAATAGTTCCTCGTATTAGCTCTTCCCAATGACAATAATTATGATCCATAACTTAATAATCTTCTTATTTGTTTTCTCAAATGTAAGATGAATATCAAACTCCAAATCACAAAGAATGAACCCGAAGCCCTAACAATCTATTGCTCTATTCATGAACCACATTCAGCTCATGTTTGATAGTCATTATTAAAAAATTAGTTTTGAATAGTGATTTTTTGAAGAGTATGTGGTTAAAAAGTTGATTTTTTTTAATTTACATATAAAATATTTTCTTATGTAAATGTGTGGTTGAAAATAAAAAAAAAATTATTTTAAAGGAAGACAAAGAGGCTAAGACCAAGTTTGATAGCATGGCTTTTCCATGTTCCATTTTCCTCCTTTGTGGATGTTTGATGGCCAATATTTTACCTGCAAAAAGTTTTCACCGCCACAATTTCACGCGCCCGTTTTCCGAAAATTTGGTGAATTGGTTTTCCTATTGTTTTTGCTGGAATTGATTTTCCGAGTTTTTTTTTGTTGGCAATTGGATAAAATTCTAGACATAATGGTAAAAAAGTTATCACTTTTATTGACAATTTCCATACAAAACAAAGCCAAACGAATGATACTCAGTAGAGTGATTTTTTTTAAAAAAAAATTAATTTTAAATTTTTTGTTGACAAGTGGAACAAATTTTAGACCCAATGGTAGAAAAATTATTACTTTAATGGACAATTCCATGAAAAACAAAGTCAAACGGATACCAAACTTTCAACATTTTTCAAGTGAAAAATTATATCACTCAAACACAATTAATTACAATTCTCAATAAAACAAATTCTATGCAATTCAATTCCCAGTAAAACATTTTCTTTCCACCAATTTTTCACATTTACAATCAAACGAACCCTAAGTGATTTGTCTAAAAAATATATGCTCTGATTTTCTTCTCACACGTGTCTATCCTCATTCCTCACCAAGAAATAGCACATGCAAGCCGTGTTTTTAATCTAAACGACTGAAATTGTTTCACTACAATATAAAAGAGTGAGACTCGGCTCCACGTGTCGCTATTTGCCTTCGTCGTAATTTTTTTTTTCAATTTTTTCTTCGTTTTCGCACACAACCGATCAACTGCCAATTTTCGCCTTTTTTTACCTCCTCTTTTGCTTCCTTTCCCGAAGACCTCCTCTTAGTACAGTTCTTTCTTGTGGTAATTTGTTGGGTTGTGCTTCAGGCTGAGGTGAGTTGTGCATATTTTCAGTGTTGGTTGAGTGTGATATGTATTCTTGTTCTTGCCTTGATTCCTATTTTAGAAGTACTTGCTCTGGTGTGAGTTACGCATATTTTTTCATGGGCAAAGTCTTTGTATGGTGAAAAATAGGTGCACTAACCTCGTCGTGGGAGAAGGAGACACGACGGTGTCTCCGTCTCACACGGAGCACCCTCAGTATCTCGTGCTCCGTGCTCAACTGATGGCAATCTAGGCATTTTGGACAATGATAGAACACTTTTGTCAATCCATTTTGTGCCAGTTAATCCACGGATTTGCTCCTTGCAATCTAGACATTTTAGACAATGATAGAATACCTTTGTCAATCCATTTCGTGCCTTGACACAGTCAATCCATGGATGTGGTGAGAAATATGTTTAGACTTCCCTCTACGTGTCTATAGCTGGTTTCTACCTACCATATCAGTTCGAGTTAAGTTTGCACAGGAAGGCACCATGTCTCCCTGCTCCCCGTGCCTTGAGACTTTGGTTTGATTCTAACATTTTATTTTACTTTTTTATTATGTATAGTTATTTCTGCTATGGATGGTGATGAGCTAGAAAAAAAAAATCATCCAGCTTGTTATCCTCAATCAAAAGAATCTTCTAATGCTCTACGTAGAAAATTATATGCCCAATCAAAGGTATGTTCTAAAGCACGGCACTGAAAATTATATGCTCAAGAATGGTTGCGTACTATGCGTCGACAACAATTGTATGTTCAGAAAAAAAAAATGTGTCTAGCTACAGCAGTGGGAGAGGGTACATCATATACAATCTGTGAGTTTTTTATTTTGTTGCAATATTTCTACTAATTAGTCATATTACTTGGCTCATTTTTATAACTTTTGAACTAATATCATCTGGTTATATTTTTTTATATTTTAGGTTTTATTATATTAATTTTTTTTCTTAATTCATGCAATTTATTTTGAATTTTGTTTACCAAAATTATAATCTGCAATGTTTTAGGAAGTATGTCACCCGGAAGTGTCGATGATTTTCAACAAACAGGTGAGTTATACTTTGCCTATAGTGTATTTTTGTATTTAACCTGAGTTTATAGTTTGTTTATTTCTTTGACTAGGTTTTGCCCACGTCCAAATGTTAGGATATACTTCCTATCTTTTGCAGCATATTCCAAAATCTTACTTATTACATATGCCAACAATTTATGATTTCTAAGGAGCAAAAGAATTTCATAAAGAAAGTAAAGATTTTTGCTGTCGTGATGGGAGTATTAAACTGAAAATCAATGATATACCCCCAGAATTGCATCTTTTATTTACTTCAAAATATGATGAATCAGTTGACTTTAGAACTTATATTAGAACTTCCAACTGTAATTTTTCTTTTACTTCATTTGGTGTAAAATATGATAAATACTTGTGCCAAAGGAATAAGGGAATATATACCTTTAGAATTCAAGGGCAGATATGCCATTATCTCAATGAACTTCTTCCCATGGATTCTAACCTTTCTTATTTACAGCATTATTTTTACGATACATNTTATTTTTACGATACATAAAATGAAATACACAATCGTTTGAAAATATCATATAAGCTTTCTCAATCAATTGTTGAAAAATTGGTTCACATTTTAGAGATAAATCCATACGTGATTTTTTTTCGAGGTTTAGCTGATATTACTGATTTGGAAACATGGGATAAAAATTGCATGTAATTTGGGTGGATCAAAGAGTTTATAATGCTCTGACGGTATCACAAGTTGCTGCAATTTGGGTTAATGATGAACAATCCGAACTTGGGTTTTGTGATACATGTATTTATACCCATTCTGGTAGCAAGTATAGCATAAACTATTATTTTGGATGTTGTGATCCTCTCCAATATCCTTTGTTATTTCCTAATGGAGAAAGTGGATGGCATCAAGGTATT
>CAIGRS010331262.1:0-17391 GCA_903798395.1 Fraxinus floribunda
TTACTTTTTACGGCATGCCATCAATTTATTCCGTAAATACTTTTAGTTATTGAATTATTACGATATGCATTTAAGACATGTAGTAAATAGTCATTATTTACGGCATGCCTTATATGCACGCCATAAACGCGTGCCATAAAAAGTAACATTTGTTGTAGTGAATATAAGGAGATTAGGCACCAATAGGATTTTGGACGTCTTAGAACTAATTCATATGGATAGTTGTAGATCATTCCATTTAGCTTCTTAGAATGGTCAACAATTATTTACTGCATTCATAAACGATTTTCTTTATTATGGCTACATGTATCTCATTCATGAGAAATCCCAATCACTGGGCATGTTTAAGACTTATAAGGCTGATATTGAAAATCAACTCAGCAAAAGAATAAAACAATTCAGATATGATCGTGGTGATGAATACTATGAAAAATATGACAGATTAGGAGAAGAACGTCCAAGGCCTTTTTGCTAAATTCCTATAGGAATGCAAAATCGTCCCACAGTACATAATGCGAGGATCCCCTAGCATGAATGATGTTGAGAGATGAAATAGAACACTTAAGGACATGCTAAATAGTATGATTAGTCATTCCACCTTAACAAAATCTCTCTAGGAAGAAACATTAAAGACAAGTAAGAAGCCTAGCTTGAAGCACTTGTACATTTAGGGTTGTCTGGCTAAGTCAGGTGCCCTGTAGGCCTGATGAAAAGAAACTAGACTCCAGAATTGTCAGTTACTATTTATTGGATATTTTAAGAGGTCAAGAGGTTACAAATATTATGATCCCACTACAATGTCAATTTTCGAAACGGGAAATGCCCGGATCTATAACGATGTAGAGTTTACAGATGAGATAAAGTTATGGATTCTATCTTTGAAAAGGAATATGTAACTATCCTTTCTGCTCCAATTGACAATAATCAAGATGTAGACAAATTCTTGATCCAAATCTTGTATAAGAAATAATTTTAGATCTAGAAAATATTCTATAATCCCCTATAACCAATCAAGATATTGTCCTAGAAGAACTCAACAATCTCAAGAATGAATACCATTAAAGAGGTCCATTAGAGAAAGGAGAAATGTAATTCTGAATTATTTTATAGTATTTCTCAAAGAATATGAGGATAACATTGGATCGATAAAAGAAGATCCAATCAAGTTTCATCTAACCATGCAAATGAATAATTCTCAAAAGTTGATTAATGTCATGAATGAAGAGATAAGTCAATGAAAGATAATGATGTTTGAGAACTTGTCTCATTGCCTGAAGGTGTGAAGCCTATTGGTTGTAAATAGGTATTTTAAACCAAGAGAGATTTGAAGGGTGATGTTGAGACATATATGATTTGTTTTGTTGCAAAGAGCTTTGTTCAAATGGAATGCACGTATTATAAAACGACCTTTTCTCTGATTTCAACGAAAGACTCTTTCAAGACTATTATGACACGTGTGGCATATTTTGATCTTGAGCTATATCACATGGATGTAAAGACGATGTTTCTCAATGGTGACATTGATGAGACAATTTATATGGTGCAACCGAAAAACTTTGTGTCTAGAGATCTAGAGAAAATTGTTTTCAAATTATAAAATTCCATCTTAAGCAAGCTTTCCGTCAATGGTATCACAAGTTTCATTAAATAATTATCTCATTTGATTTTGAGGTAAATGTAGTTGATGATTGTGTATATCACAAATTTAGTGGGAGTAAGCATATTTTTTTGGTATTGTATATCGATGACATACTGCAATTCTAAATACTTATTGCACGAAACGAAGAGATTTCTGTGAAACAATTTCGAAATGAAAAATCTTGGTAACATTTCTTTTGTATAGGAATATAGATACACCATTATCATTTTCGGGGTATTCTTGGATTATGACACAAGATACATATCGATAAAGTATCTAAGAGATTTGGGATGCAGGATTTCAAACCAAGTAATACCCCTATTGCTAAGGGAGACAAGTTCAGTCATAATCAATGCTCTAAGAATGACCTTGAAGAAAAGGAAATGTTGGAAATTCATTATACTTTAGTAATTGGAAGTTTATTTATGCTCGGATTTGCACACTTCCGAATTAACATTCATAATTGAATGCTAGGCGAATATTTAAGTAACTTTGGGATGGTTCATTAGAAAGCAGCCAAGTAGGTTATGTAGTATCTATAGAGAACATAGGATTACATGCTCACATAAAAAAATTAGACCAATTGGATATCATTGAATATTCTAATTTTGATTTTACTGGATGCCAAGACAATTGAAGACTCACATCGGGTTGTCTTCATGCGGCTGAAGGTGCTATATCACGGAAGAGTGCTAAGCAGACACTCATTGCTTCTTCAACTATGGCAGCTGAGTTTATGGCATGCTATGAGGCTTCCAATCATGGAATATGTCTACGAAATTATCACTGGATTGTGCATTTTGGATGAAATTGAAAGACTATTTAACAAATTTTGTGGAAATAAATCAGCAATGTTGTATTCAAACAACAACAAGAGTTCAACAAAATCTAAGTTTATAGACATCAAGTTCCTACTTGTTAAAGAAAGAATTTAGAATGGTCAGATTGCTATAAAATATATTGGGATAAACTCTATAATAGTGGGTCCATTTACTAAAGGACGGTCACTCAAGGTTTTTCATAAGCACACTGCTCACATTAGTGTTGTATATTTCGATAATATGCTAGTTTAGTGAGAGTTTAAATTTTTGATATTGTCCAAAAACATATTTTGTTTGTTTTTGGATATTCAGGTCATTTAAAAAATATAGTATTCAGTAAGATATTCCGTTACTTTCACTCTAATTAATGTGTTTTTTTCTAGTTTGATTTCATTAAAGAGTAAGGTAGGACTAGTTGAAAATAAGAATGTTTGGATCACATTGCATGTAATTTTCAAGTTACACATCGACACTTGATCTATGTCATTTAATTGTGTTGATATATGTGATCATTGATGGGTTTAGTTATGATACTTATAACGTATACCGTTTTGATCTTATAATTACGTAATTAATGGACAAGATAGTTTGGAGATGTTTTTGGTTATGATGGCAAAAATTTTGAGCTAATAAGGTTATGCACATTTATAAGGTAACATATATGGTCCAAGTGGGAGATTGTTGGAAAAAATCAATTTATCATGTGGGCCTACACATGTAATTAATTGTGTATTAAATGCTATCTAAAGATCAAATCCAAAATGAAAGTGATCTAATAAAAAATTAAATTTATTGCGATTTTAGCATCTAAATAGAGTATCGACCTAATTCTGTATAGAGAACATGTTGTATTTCATGATGGGCTGAAATACACATTATGGTTCACAATTCATATGTGATTTCTTATTCTTTGTAACACCCCTTAAACACAAGAATAATAAGATAATCATATTGGAAAGGAAGATCAAGAACCTGCAACAAAGCAAGAAAAAAGAAGAAGCAATAATCAAGATTAAAGAGCAGGAAGTCAAAATCAAAAAGTTGTAGTTGATCTTCAAGATTTGAAACAATGGATCAAGGTATGTCACGCACTTTATAATTCCCTTGGTGATTTGGCATGGAGATCATGGCAATAAAGATAAAAGATTCATAAAATTTTTAGTTTTCGATTCAACATTAGAACTTTTCGGTCATAACCTCGTATAAATTACCTTTATAGATAACACTAGTCTATAACAATGCTCATCATATTTTAATGCAAGTCACATGTCTTAAAGTTAGAATCAAAATTGTTACATCTCCTCTAATGAGGCTCTGAACAACGATCACATGATTGCCAGTTAACAAACTCAATCGAGCCCTATCTCTACATTACTATCCTACCTAACTGAGTCGAGACCATATACTGAGGTAGCCGAAGTGAGGCATTACCTAATGTACCGTGTAGAGGTCAAACCTCTATGACTTGGGCGAGGTGCTATAATTTGGTGCAGAGTAAATTCGAGACAATTAACTTTTTAATGAGAGAAGATATCTATCACTTCACTTCTTCCAAAAAATCTTCCATACAAAATTTTACCTATGATTGATTGATGGGACAATTTTACATTAGACACCTCATGATCAATTTGTCAATATGCTTTTCAGAGGCATGCGTAGGCTATTGGGTGGTTACTTTTCGGAAATCATAAAGGCCTTTCAGCCTATGATTGATGGAGTAACACCAAGGAGAGGAAACCTTAGCCATCAGGATGAGGCCACATATCGTTTCATCGAATGGTATCCGACTTTTCTACTATGAAAACTCACACTTAGAGCCTTATGAAAGTAATGCGATTTTACACATTCAAATATCATTACCTCTCATTTTTGTTCTCTCATACCCATGGTTCCTAAACATTATTGTGGCTCACGTATTTCGCACGTTCCACATCCAAGTATACCTATATTAGTGACTAACTTGGCTATTGAAATGCACACGATCGCTTGTCCCACCTTCGAAAAAAGATACATATTCCTAACGGTTTATTCAAATGTGTAGAGAAAGGTAATGTGCGTTAAGATTTGGGGTTCCATCTTAAAAGGTCAACCTTATTAAGAGGAGTAACCCAAAATCTTTATTAATTGGTTTGTGTCAACATCATTTATCGATGTGGGATATATATCCCTTAACACGTCCTCGCAAGATGGTGGCTCATTTGAGCAGACCAATCTTCAAATTCACGTGCTCATTTTAGAGTTTTAACGGGATCGAATCGCTCGTTAGAGCATAATGGGCTTTGATACCATGTTAAGATCTTGGGCTACTTCTCTTAATAAGGTTGACCTTTTAAGATGGAATCTCAAATCTTAACATGGTAATGTGGACGTGAGTGGAGCCATGATCTGCTGATCATCTCACTCGTGTAGAAACCGATGTTAACAATATGTAATTTTTGAAACAAGAAAAAAACTAATATACAAATTACTTATTGCTTATTCTCCTTTTAGTTAGTCTAACTCGCACAACTCATCTTTCCTTCTTTTTGATTCTAATAATTGCATGAGTCATATAAAGAAGACACGTGTATGTTATCCTTTTATCTCCAAAAGCATGCGCCTAGATGCCACATTCCCACACCATTATTGGTTTAGTATTGTACTTCAATGTGACATTTTGCGGCACTTTCAAACTTCACTTTAGATTTGTCATAAATGGATAAGGTAGACATTGACCCACCAGTATGTAGGACTAAAGACAGGTGACATGTTCTATGAAGAAACTACAAATTTTCCTATGCCATACAAAAGCAAGTGGCCAGCAATATAAATTGTTATGAAAAGGTAGTATCAGTTGTAATTACGACTGTATTTTTGAGAAAGCACTAGGTAAATATAATTCAGAATGAAACTAAAGTATTTTTTGAAAAGTGCAGTGTAGGATGTGCGCAACAAAAATTGAAGAATGTGTTTTGTCAATGCAATTTTGTTAGTGGAGGCTTTTATTGAGACTGTGACACAGGAGCATATGATGGCCATTGGATGAAGGTTGCTTAGAGTCTTCTATTTGGGCTATTGATCATTTCAACGGCTTATGATTTTGGTTTAAGAGATGTTACTCCCTGATTCTCTCATTTTTGTCTCTCTCGACGGCCTTATTCAAGAAACCCCAGTTCACCTCTTCTACTTCATCTTCTTCTATTCTGATTATTATTTGGCCTATCGACATAAATCCCAATAGGAAATTTGAATTAGAAGAGATTGCATGGGATATTATTTTCTTGTATCGGTTTGAATATGTATAAGAACTATTGTTGATACTAAGTCTACTGATAAGTTATGGAATAAAATTCAGGTCCAAAATGTGACCAAAAATGTTCTAAATAAACGTTACTTGTCAAAATAATTAATTTCTTTTAAAATGGATATCTGTGTTGACTTAGATGAAAATTTAAAATAGATTTACAAAACTAACATAGGACCTTGTCAATTATGATGAAAAGCTTTCAAAAGTTCAATTACCAAACAGGGACTTAATAAATGGTTAACTATAAAAGCTCAATTGACATGGGATAAGCTCGTCAAGAGACAAAGATTCCAAATCAACATTTATCTAAATCAAACAGGAACTTAATAAATGGTTAACTATGAAAGCTTTCCATATGGATTAAAAAAAAGTGTTTATGAAATTATATAAAAAATGTCAAATAGTGAAAATTAGACAAAATGTTGAGGATTGAAAATTCCAATTATGAATGTTGAGGATGAATTTGCAATAGGTTCTAAAATTTAAGGAACCAATGTGCAAATTTTCTAAAGAGAAGGGAAAATTTGAAAAAAAATAAAAAAAAAAATTTGTTCAAACCTACAAGTTTAAACTTTAACCACTTGAGCTACAAAATTTACTTGCAATATATGTACGGATATTTTTGGTCGTGGTACCAAGCACGAGTAAGTGCACTTGATTAATATTAATCAAGTCCTTATAAACGTGTGTGACGTTGATATTTCTTTTATCAAAATCTAGGTTATATTCTACTAATAGATAATTATTGAAGGAAAAGGTATATAAATGGTCAGATTCCAAATCATAGTTTGCTAAAGTCGCCAAGGATGATTAGACTGGGGTATTCACGCGTGATTTAACGTTAAGTTTTAGGTAAACCATCATGGGCACCTAGGCTATAGACCATTTGATTAGGCGAAGTCTCTTTCATTTATGTCTAAATTCTACTGATTGATATTATTAACAACTCAAATCATTTCACAGCTCGTATAAAATTAAACACTAGAATCAACAAAATATAAATTTTTTTTTTTTAAATATTGTTTTTTACCGTTCAATTTATTCACCAAATATGCCATCAAAGTTGTTATCAATTAAAGTTTCAAGGACAGATATCAAAATAACCGCTCAACTTATGTAAAATTAAAAATGTGTAGAAGTCAAAGTTAGTGTCGAGAATTCGACCATGATGTTATTCTATCTTGAGCTTGCATATAGAACCTATGCCATTGCTAGAAAGCATTTTTAATACTATATCATAAGTTTGATCTTGATTATGAGCGAGAGTGCACGAGACTTGCGAGCACAAATTATTGAATGAACAAAATATAAATTTATTTTTTTTAAAAATATTGTTTTTTACCGTTCAATTTATCCACCAAATATGCCAATTGCCATCAAAGTTGTTATCAATTAAAATTACAAGGACAGAGATCAGAATAACCGCTCAACTTATGTAAAATTAGAATGTGTAGAAGTCAAAGTTAGTGTCGAGAATTCGACCATGATGTTATTCTATCTTGAGCTTGCATATAGAACCTATGCCATTGCTAGAAAGCATTTTTAATACTATATCATAAGTTTGATCTTGATTATGAGCAAGAGTGCACGAGACTTGCGAGCACAAATTATTGAATGAACAAAAGTATTTGTTTTCCCAAACTATTCCACATCAGCAAAATCGTTAATGAAGCACGTGTGAATAAGAATGTTAAAACATTTTGAAAGTGACATCACAACCAATGGGTAAAGAATACGTGTCATGGTGAATAAAACGTAAAAGGTAACAAATTCAATTAAAAATCACTAGTATATGTGGTTAAAAAGAAAAGGACTAAATTACCATCTTGACTTCATCATATGACTATAAATAGTCATGAATACAAGTAAAATGAATATGAAAAATATGATTTACTCTCTTTTAAAATAGCCAATATCCTTCTCAACTCTTATTTCCAGCATATTTCATGGAGTTAGAACATCTTGGGTAGCTGAACAGAATTTGTTAATCTCGATTTGAAGTTAATAAATTGGTGTTGTCTGTGATAATTTAGAGCAAAGATATACACTTATTTGAAGCTTAAAATATTGATACTTGGTAGTTCTTTTGACAAAATATATCCTAAATTGTTGTATTTTATGTTATTTAGGTAAAACTCAATGGTTGAATGAGAGATTGGAAGAAACGAAGGAAAAATGGCAAAGTCTAAAATTTGAGGACCAAATTGTAAATATTTAATAATTGATTCATACCACAAGACGATACTAAAGATTTCTAGGACACAATTGGATGTAATTAGAACTAAAAAAGGAATGAAATATGATCAAAATATTATCAAAATCAATTTCCAATCGCACAAGTTATATTCCAAATTTTTAGCCGAATATTGAAACTCGTTTTTGGAATAATAAAAGTTCGAATTAGAAAATTTATATTTCTAAAAAAGTTGTAACAGTTTAAGCTATCTTTCTAAAACACTTTGAATCGTCTCAATCGGATATTGGAAGAGAAAGTTATGTCTAAAATACTAACTACTTTGAATCGTCTCTCTCACACTCCACATGATCAAGATCTCTTCTTAGATAAAAGATTCCAATATTTGATCACATCTCCACTTGTGATCCAAATGTCACACTCACCATCCCTGATACAAACCATCAATTTATCATTACACATCTATACTTCATCTGACCAATGGACATACAACACATTGTTAATGAATCTTAACCCACTATGCATGCAAGCAATAACATCAAGTAATTAAATTGCTATCAGATTTATGCAAATGCACATATCAAACATATTGAAATGCACATGTAATTATGCAACCAAATTAAGTAATCACATATATGTAGGGTTGTAAATGGATCGGATCTGCCTATATCCGATCCGATCCGATAAGAAAATTATTTGAATTCGATCCAATCCAATAATCCAACGGATATTTAATTATTAAATCCATATCCAATTTGTTTGTTATCGGATATCCGATCCGAAATTAACAAAAATTAGGAGAAAAAAAAGGATTTTATGTTCTTTAAAAACTTTGATTTAACTTGAGGCCCACCTATTTTTACTAGCAAGCCCAATAGTGACTTCTACCATCATGATATTACTTTTTAAAGGAGATATCATCTTCTAGTTTTTTATTGACATTCGATGTGGGATAAGGTAAAATTGAATTTTAATTCTAAATATAAATATTTTATCTCATTATTTCCATTAACAAATCAAATTATTTGTTACATATTAATTATTAGTTTTTGAAGTTGTAAAATAAATTACAATAATAAATTTAATTAAGAAAAATATAGATATTTATTTTCTTTAAATTAGTNACAAATCAAATTAATTGTTACATATTAATTATTAATTTATGAAATTGTAAAATAAATTACAATAATAAATTTAATTATAAAAAATATAAATATTTATTTACTTTAAATTAGTAACTAAAATTAAAAAAATCTATTGTTTTTATAATATTTTACATTTATGTATATAGTTATTTATTCAATTTGATAATCGGTTCACTATTAATTCGACTCCGGATCTATTTTTAAAACATTGGTTGAAATCAAATATTATTTTTTTTTCAAAATTTTCAATTCTTATACAAGTTTAATAATTATAAATTCTTCAACTTTTTATGTTTTGAATTTGATTACTCTTTTATTCTAAATTTATTTATTTTCTCATTTATTTATTTTAGTGACAAATAATATACCATAAAAATATTTTACCGACTCAATTATTTATAACAAATCAGATCGGATTGACATCTATCCATATTTGATTCATTTAGTTAACGGATTATCGGATTCGAATCTTAATCGGGTTATCGAACTGAGACCCTAAATTCATTTCCTATTAATTTCGCCGGATTTGGATCGGATTTCAATCCATTAACAGCCCTACATACATGCATAAATGATTACACACGGATGCAAATGCAGTAACTAGGTTTACTTTCATTACGGTCATTACAACGACCCTATAACCATATTCGTCTCGTCTCTCATTTTATCTTTTCTTTTATTATCATTTCTAGGACAATGTATTTCAGTATATCCAAATTTAGCGCAATTAAAACACATATTACTTTTCACACTTACTTTAGACCTACATTTGCCATCAAAAGTTTTATGAGAAAAACCTTTTCGTTTTGCCAAATTAAAACATCACCTTTTTCATTAAAATAGCACATCTCAAAACATGTTGTCATTTTTACCAAAAAATGCACAAAACACAAAATGCAACCAAACGACGACCACAAGCAAAGTACATACTCAATTCACACAGAATGGTCAAATAAACTTTCCTAAGGTCACATGTAATTCTAATAATGAAAAAATAATTGACAATAAATTTACGAATAATTTAAAGCAAATAATTAACATGTGATTTCTAGGTCTAGCAGCAGGCAATCGTTGCCCCTTCATAGTAACCACAATCTTAATGTCACTCCACACGATGATTTCTAATATGAAAAGTAAATTGTTATCCTACACAATAACCATAATTGCAATAATAAACGGGGAAAGAACACGATAACGAACGGACCAATCTGAGTCTGTAAATACCGAGTGAATCAATCGTAGGAATCAGTCAACCACAATATAATCCCGAACATGTGAAGAACAAAATCGCCTACACTTCGCTGTATAATCTGAAACAAAAACTAACAACACCAAAATGTCACAAACAAACTGCCTGAAGAGATTGTCGCCAGTAAACCATCCACGCGTCGTCGCCTCCGATCACGCACCTGACCATCGGGATCTCCTCCAACTGCATGTCACGTAGATGGCCTCCGCTTTACCAACCGGTCATTGGATTGGTCGAAAAATGCACAAACAGATCCGATCAAGTTAAAGAAAAGCTAGACAGGTTCCTTTTTGTTTTCCGCTCGACTTTTTGGCAACGTTTCCGGGCACTTTTGGTTGATTTTTCACTCCAAAAATCATAGATTTTCACTACTACCCTTGCTTTGATACCATTTGTTGCGAAAATCTTTGAGAAATCTTGATTTGAGCACAGTTTAATCAACCAAACGAACACCAACCAAGGAGACTCAACCCATAATTTTAACACTTGCTTGCCACAAGTTTACACACCCACAAAGGATACACTTGGTGATTGATTTGCAAGCCACAAAGGAAGATGAATTAGAGTAGAAATTGGAACCTCAAGGGAGAAGAATCAAAATCGGACAAACTTCACATTTTGAAAAGTGATGGATATACATAGCACTAGTTACGTCATTCCAATTCGGCCAAACTTTACTAAATGGGCCATCATATATCACCATCCAACTAATAACCACAACTTGGGTCCTCCACGAATGTTGGACCACGAGCAACATTAACTCAATTAAGTTGCTTCTAATGACCCCAAGTTATTTTTGGGTCGAGCCATCATTAAGGTGTCGACATAAATTATTAAGTTTTTAGCCCCTTTTTTGGGCAAAATGTATTTTTAAATAGTGTTTTGTTGAAAAATGTGTGGTTAAAAAATAAGAAAATGTTTTTTATTTACGTGTAAAATTATTTTATAAGAAAATATGTAGTTAAAAATGATTTTTTGAAGAAAAAAAAATGGGACTAAACATAAGATTAATAAAGACTAGTCCCATTATATGGGAATCAGTTAAGAAGGATTTACTTTCTTTGCTTCAAAATACCAGACGTATAAACAAAATCTACTTGCACACATCCCGGACACAGAGACACATGTGGCAGACCACACACAAAAAAGTTCTCTGAAAAATAAAAAAAAATCTAAACATCAGCATAAAATATCAAGAAGAAGACAAATAAAATAGAAGACTTCAAATGAATCATAAAGTCAGCCCTCTTTGGTAGGATTAAAATCTAAGTTTTTAATCTAAGTTATAATCAACAATTTAATTTTAATCACATATTTCATGAGATCTACAATTTTTTAACTATACATTTTATTAAATTATCAAAATTTACTAAAAAATTGACTTCGATCTTCACACCAGAGAAAATGAAGCAATGGACGTCACGACGGTAAACAAAATTTTAGTCAGTAGATGCAGATGGGAACACAAAGACAGCTTGAATGCAGTAGAAGCTTCAAGGTTTAGGGCTAATGTAGTGAAACCAAATTTGATTGGGATTTTTTTGGGCCGGGTCTGATTCGGTTGGACAGGGTTTATAGAGGTGTATGGGGAAATTTATATGGGCTATTTGTTGGGTTATATGCCCATAGTACATTTTACTGATTTAAAAAAAAACGTTATTCTTATATTAAGGGTGTGTTTGGGAGAGATTCTCTCATTCTACAGTAAATCAATTCTCATTTTCAACCACACAATTTTCAATAAAATAATATTTTCTATCACATCAATAAATTTTTCTTCTTTTTCAACACATTTCCCATCATATCACTATTCAAAAATCAATTCTCCCCTCAAAAATTCCTCCCAAACAAGCTCTAAATAAAAATATATTTATTTTATTTAGTACACTATTTATTGTTGAACATGCGAATTAAAATGTCTTTGATCACTTGTGATAATGTAAGGTGGGTACTTGCGTTGAGAAGTATAATGTGGCACTACTTATATTTTGATTATAAATAATTTGTTCACATCCAATTTATAATGGTTGGTGCATTGTACTGAAAGGTTATAGTATTGGCCAATTCATTATTTGGGTTTGCGATTTGTCCTTATTACAGAAATAGTAAAAGGTAACACTAGTACACTTGGAGTGTATTGAATGGACTACGTGTTGGGTTTAATTCTATAATATGACAGTGCGGATAATGAAATTCCACTTAATGGCCGTGTATTTAATCTAAATCCTTGATTGGGTTTATTTATATATTTTCGTGACTTCAATAGTTTTTTTATTCAGCAATGGATGAGATCAATTTAATTGGTTAAATATTTCGATAAGTTGAGAACTTGAAAATGAATGAAGTAGAAAATATGAATTTGTGTCGGGAACTGTCGCCATGAAAATCGAGTATAGTGATAATTTAGATATTTTTTATTCAACGGTTAAAATCTAAGCTTAGTGTTTAGCGATGACCAAACTTCGACATTTGTGATTAATTCATAGGACCATTGAAGAAAAGAGTACTTAAGTTAGTAACAATAATTAGAAGAGCAAAATTGTCATTTATGCTTGTACCTAGTTATTGAATCTTGCATATACGGCATGAAAAATAGGAATAAAATTTTCTATACTTCTGTGTATTACAATTTTTTTTTTTTTTTGTTACACAAGTTTCTATACTTGAAAAACTTCTTAAGTTGAAGAAGTACAATTAGAAAACAAAAAAACTTATTCCTAAATCTATGGAATTACAGCAAAAATAGAATGTATGAAAATAATTGACAATCTTCAAATAAATGATTTAAATTAAACCAATTCTTAACACTCTCCCTAAAGTTGGAGCATGAATGTCAAGAATGTGCAACTTGTGTGTTAAGTTCTTGAAGATATTTCCCCTAAAGCTTTGGTGAAAATATCATCCAACTGGAGAGACGATGGAACAAACTTCGTAATAATCTACCCTGCTTGGATCTTTTCTCTCACAACATGACAATCAAGTTCAATATGCGTAGTACGTTTATGATACAATGGATTTGCTGCAATATGAAGGGCTGCTTGATTGTCCCAAAATAATTTGGTAGGTCCCAACGAAACATGTAAGTCATTGAACAAAAATCTTAGCTAAGTAAGTTCACAAGTTGCAACAGTCGTTGACCTATACTCTGCTTGCAAGGATAATCTAGACACTATATTTTGCTTCTTTATCTTCCAAGAAATTAAGGAGTTTCCAAAGAACATGCCATACACTATAGTTGATCTCCTCGTCATGGGGTAGTTAGCCCAATTAGCATCACAATAAGCCTTCAATGTTAGGAAACTATTGGAAGAGAAGAACAACCCGAGACCTAGACTTCTCTTTAGACACCTTACAATGCGAAGAGTTGATGAGGCTTTCTTGGAACATGCATAAATTGACTAAGAATATTCACAGAGCATGTAATATCCGGTCTGGTAATTATAAGGTAGATTAACCGACATATCAATCTATTGTAACGAGATGGATTAAGTAAGAGTTTACCTTGATTATTTGTAAGCTTCGGGTTTTGTTCCATAGGAAAATCAACAGGTTGCACTCCAAGAAAACGAACATCATCTAGAATCTTTTTAAGCATATTTTTGTTGTGATATAACAATACTGCTTTGGTTCTTTCACTTCCAAACCAAGAAAATACTTCATATAACCAAGATCTTTATTATGGAATTGTTAATAAAGGAAAGATTTTAGATCTTGAATAGCTTTTTCATCATTTCCCATGATCATCATTTCATCCACGTATATGAGAACCGCAGTTAGAGAAGAATTTTTTTTCTCCAACAAACAAGGAGTGATCTGAATGAGATTGAGCAAAACTAGCCTTCCTAATTGCTTCTGAAAACTTTAAAAACCAATTTCTAGGATCTTCTTTAAGTACATAGAGAGACTTGTGCAGTCAACATACCATCTTCTTCCCCTGTCAACAGAGGCCTGGTGGTGGGGTCATATATACCCCTTCATCCAATTCACCATGAAGAAAACCATTATGGACATCCATCTAAAATAAAGGCCAATTAGGAACATCAACTAAAGCAAAAAGACATCATACAGTCAGGGGCGGACGCAGAACAAAAATGTTAGAGGGGCACAATCGAACTTGCAAAAAAGTTGAGAGAAATTTTACACTCGAAAATTTACGTTCAAAACAAATCATACCCCATGTAATTTTGCATCCAAAAATTTACACGAGATATGACTTTTTCGGATGTAAAATTTCAAGAGTTTTTTATGTCATATTTCATATAAAGTTCCCTAATAAAATGATGAAAATTACATTGAGAAATTTGTATCGCAAAAATAGTAAATGTTAATAAAATAATTGAATTTTTTTTTTGAAAAAATGGGAGTTAGACGTTTTTTTTAAGACTCACGTTTAACTATTTCGATATCTATTTGGACTATTCGATATGTCTATAATGTAGTTCTCGAAATATGCTTTGAAATGACATAAGCAATTTGTAAATTCGATTAGCGTACAACCGTCGGAGAATTTTTAAAATTAGCATGTTATCGAAATTTAAATTTATTGTGATTTTTCCTCTGTTTGGTGGAAATTAAAATCAAATTTTTAGTAAATTTTGATAAAAGTAAAAAAAGTTATGAATTCCATGAAATATATTATTAAAATTAATTGTTAACTTTGATTTAGATTAAAATTTAGATTTCAATCGATACAAAACACGAATTAAAAAAAATAAAAATAAAAATACTCAAAAAGTTGGGGGGGCACGTGCCCCCCAGGACCCCCCTGTGTCTGCCCCTGCATACAGTGGTTAACTTAGCTACAGGGGCAAAAGTCTTATATAATCCAAACCCTCTTTTTTATTAAAATCCTTGGCTACCAATTGGGCTTTGTATCATTCCACTATGCCATTTGAATTTTACTTGATGCAAAAGACCAATTTGCTGCCTATTGATTATTGTCCAGGTGGAAGGGAAACCAAAGACCAAGTATGTTGGTTGTATAGAGCTGTGAGCCTATGGTTCATGGCCTTACACCATTTTGGGTCTTGGACTGCCTACTCATATGTGGCAAGTTTAAGATTACTAGAAATGGTATTAACAAAAATTTATGGGAAGAAGATAATGAGGCATAGGAAATAAAGTTTGTTAAGGGATAATGAGTACCTAGCCATGAATAAGATAACATGCTTTAAGTTGTTAGCAGAAGATGGTGTACATGCTTGACTATAATGAAAGTCATGGAGAAGTACATATAGTTGACTTAGGTGATCATTGGGACGAAGAACAAGGGCGGTAAGAGAGGAAGATGAAGAGACAAGAATGATAGCCCAAGAATAGCTAATCAAGAGAGGGGTGAATTGATTTTTAAAACTTTTTCAAAAAGTTAATCTAAAATCAAACATGTAATAACTAGATAAGTTAATTCAAATAATAAGCAGGAATATGAAATCAATAACTAGAGAGGGATAGAGAATGTAAACGATATAATTATAAAAGTTCGATCTCTACGTCCTCCGTTATCAAACTCTCCGATACCAGCAAGGCCAATTTCACTATATTGATTGACTTGTGGTACAATCCAACCATTTACAAAGCTCTCGATGACTTACAAATAAGGATCACCGATCTTTTTTCAACGTTGAGCTTTACGGGATCTCAACACGACCTACAAGTTCAAAGAAATTTGATTATACAAATTAAAACGTCTCTCTCTTAATAAATGATATGTCACAATTTAATACCAAGAGAGAAATAAGCTAACACTTTAATAAATAGCAATGAATGAAGTTCAAGTGTTAGGTATGAAAAACTTTAATGTGTGGATTGATTTTCAAAAGTTAATTTGATCAAAAGTTTTTCAAAACAAATGATTTGATAATAAATGATATGATAAATCAATGCAACTTTGCTCAAAAGAATCTCAATTGAATTCATGAAATGATTTTAAAGTGATGTGGTATTTATAGCAGTCAAACCATCAAAAAGTTCTGGCCAATCGGACGACCCCTATCGTACGTTCGCTATTGATCGTACAACTAAAAATAGCTGTTACACGATAGAAATGAGAATGGTAAGAAATTTGACCGTTGAAGTCATCGGACGTCCGCAAGATAAAAAATTTCTGGTTTCCTTTGTTCTTGATTATTTAAGCAAGTGTAAATACTTTAGGGATATATTCACTTACCTTTTCAAAATAAGTGTCATTGGTAAAGAATTTTAAAGTCAAGTGAGGATTTTTGTCATATCGAAAATAAATTTTTTTTATGTGAGCATTTTTGTAAAAAGTTTATCTTGTGCATAAAACTTTAACTTACGAGCTTGAAGTGATTCATTGCTAAAAATTAAAGCATTTTACCTTTACATATGGATTCAAATAATCTATGTATAATATCTTCGATTGATTTGGCGTGAGTGCACAATTTGTTGCTTGATTTTGAATTTGGCATAAGTGCATAATTTGTCTCTGATTGTCTTGATGCAAGTGTTCGATTTCTAAGCTTGATTTGCAAATGCTTGATCTCCGTCAAGTTTGTAACATGTAACGATGAAGATTAGAATATAATTGTTAGAGATAAGAATAATTTGTTTGTTATAATCAAAACTTGAAATCAACCATATGTCAACAAAGAAAAGATAGTAAAGTTGGTAGTTTGGAATTAAATTGCAAATCAAGCGATGGAGAAGGAGATTAAAGCTCAGAAGATGAAGGAACAAAAGTTGGTAAAGGTAGAGGTAAGTGAGGATTTGTATTAGAAGTGTAATGAGGTATGGAAGATATATTCAGTATGTATTTTAGGATTGGGATTAGAAAAAGGAAATACTTTCTCATGAAATATTATATCACGGCTGGAAAAAAATTGGTGAGTGATGACACGCCGAAAATGTATTCGACTTTCATTACCGCAAGTGTACAGATCGTTCAAGTAATAAAATGAGTTTGTCCAAGTATCGTTCCCATAGAGATTGAGTTAGTTTGAGTTTTACCTATCTCGACCTTAACTGAAACTACAGAAATTAAATGAGGTGATTAAACTATGAAATTATCTAAAGTAGACTACGGATGCAAATTAAATGA
>CAIGRS010331325.1:0-10618 GCA_903798395.1 Fraxinus floribunda
TTTTATTGTTGGATTTCAGGTTTTTTATCCACATATCAATGGAGTATATGTTTACTTTTTGGACTTGCTACATGCTTTATAAGGAATATGGAAGAGTTGCATCAATGCGGTTAAAATTTTTGGCTTCCCAAGGCAGGCGTGCTGAACAATTCACGGTTAGTTAAACTTGCATTGCTATACTGATATCAAGAATGAACACGGACAATTTCCTGCATTTCAGTAAAGGAAGATGAAAACTATGTGTTCATATTGTTTCAAGTTACGTTATAATTTCATCGAATGGCTATTCATTCCTATCACATTTTTTTTTTTAACTAGAAGTATTAAGTAAAAGAATAAGTGTGTAAATGGTATACAAGATGAAGAGAACTTGCTTTTAGAGATGAACGTTTTTTACATCACTTCATTTGTTAGAGTTCTTATCATCAAGCGTGAGGTACCAAAATTGGAAGGATAAGGTTGTACCATGAAGAACGAAAATAAAAGGTACTGATGCACCGAAGACAATCATGCACAACTACTGGTGCTGTAAGGACACTTACATTTGTGAGTTTGAATGATTATAGAGTTTTAGGTGAAAGTTGAAAAGGTGAGTATTTCATGTGTATGTTCATTTTAGCCTTTAAACAAATGGCTATAACTTTTGTTAGTCTTATTGTACCTTAAGGGCGTGTTTGATGTGATAATTATTTGTGGATACCTTCATAAAGGAAATAGGAGTATTCCACTGTGGAAGGAGAGGGGGTATTTCGATAGCTTGCCAACTCTGAGGATCTGAATTGGGGTCAAATATGAAGACCATGATCAAGTTTCAATTTCATAAGTCATGTGATGTTTCTATCTTAATATTGTTACAATTCCACATTTTCAATCCAAAAACAAGTTCTTTCACACTTCAATGATTATGCATCTTTTCAGTTATTTCATGATCTATCATTCTCTGGCCAATGTTTTCTTCCTCTTTGTCAAATTCATACAATCTTTGGCCACTTTTCAAGTTGACCACTTAAAGCTCGGAGCTCCTAGTGACCTCCACCTTGCTTTGTTGAGTAAGAATCTTGCTTGGATGCCAATTTTAGATATGAATTTTATCATGGCAAATGAAAAATATAATGGCTTAGATGGATCTTTTCATTGTCAAGAAACCAATATTTAATCCGTGTAGTCAGTTTTGAAATGAAAGGCCATGCACATGCATACTCAGTTTTTTAGATTCTTGTTGACATGCATTTCTCAAATTTGCAACGTGTTTTAAAATTAATGCGTACCATCTTCAGGTTCTTGTTAGGAATGTGCCACATGTTTCTGGGCGCTCAATATCGGATAGCATTGAGCACTTCTTTAAGAGAAACCATCCAGATCATTATCTCTGTCACCAGGTAATTTGTTGTTTCACTCAAATTCTTTGTTTTGATAAATATTACATATAATGTCATTTTCTTAGAACTCAGATTCTCGACTCTAAGTAGACTTTTTTCTTGAAATAGAATTCATATTTACTTGATTATTTCCAAATTTCTTGACTTGGAAATGCTTTCTTTTTCTGTGTTCATTGCCTTGTCTTTACCCAGGCCATGTACAATGCAAATAAGTTTGCTAGACTTATAAGAAAAAGAGACCGGCTTCAAAATTGGCTGGACTACAACCAACTCAAATTTGAGAGGCATCCAGAGAAGAGGCCAACTAGCAAGGTAGCACTTTGTGTGTTAAAATCATTTGACCTTGATATTTGAAGACATAAAACGAAACATGCAAGTACAACTATATTACTTGGTTAACAGCACAAAATCTCATTTTTGAATATTTAACATGTTTATCATTCAGAAAGGTTTCCTTGGACTCTGGGGTAAAAAAGTTGATTCCATTGACTTCTACAAAGAGCAAATTAAGGAGCTTGATAAAAAAGTGAGTTGTGCAATCAATTTACTACCATGCACTTTGTATTTTTCTTTTATATTCTTTCCTTCTCCCATCTCTTAGTACTCACCTCGATTAATTAAGCTTGCTTTCTTATTGAACTGGCATTGCATTTCTTTCTTATAAAATTACTCTTCATCCCTTGCTTAGTTGACGATGGAACGCCAAAGAATTCTGAAAGACGCTAAAGTGATCATTCCTACTGCTTTTGTGTCATTTAATTCTAGATGGGGGGCAGCTGTTTGTGCACAAACACAACAGAGCAAGAATCCCACCTTGTGGCTAACAAATTGGGCCCCCGAACCCCGGGATGTATACTGGAAGAACCTGTCTATACCATTTGTTTCTCTCAGCATTCGGAAACTTGTCATATCTATATCAGTGTTTGCATTGGTCTTCTTTTACATGATCCCAATTGCTTTTGTACAATCATTGGCAAATTTGGAAGGGTTGGAGAAGGTTGCTCCGTTTCTCAGGCCGCTGATCGAATGGTAAGTTCTTCAGAAAAGAAACATCTTTTTTTGCCTGACGCTGCAGTTTTGTATCCATGCGAAAACTACAGACCTCTTTGGCTAATGGCAGATTAATTATCTGTGGGATAATCATATATGTTATGAATAACTGAAATTTTATTTGAGTTAAATTCCCTTTGGGATTAAGAGTCACTCTACAGTAACATGATTTTCTCAATGATGCAGGACATTTTATAGTTTTGTGCTTTGGCATTTCCTTGATTTTTAATTTCCTCAATTCATAATCACCTTCTAATGTTGTCTTATGTTTCCAATTGTCTGCTATAGGGGTACAAACTCTATGTTAAAAATATTCGATTTGTTTGTATATGTCTTAGTTGTTTATGCAAAAGGTACTTTAAGTCGGTAATTGATAAATGCTTTGAACTAATTTGGTGGAGAACAAACCCCCCCCCCCCCCCCCCCCCCCGGCGCTCAACTCAAGAGGTTATAAATGCAACCAAAAACTTGATTCACTTGACAAAATTCCACATTCCTGACTATGTATATGAACTTCTCATTTTTATGTGTCCGAGATAAGTGAACACTTGTATTCTCACTGTTTATTTTTTGTCTATGAATTGTGGAACCAAATTTGTAAAACTAAGACCGCTTAAATATATATGCTCAACTCAAGAGGCTATAAATGCAACTGAAAACCTGATTCACTTTACGAAGTTCCGCATCCCTAACAATATATGTGAAGTTTTCATTTTTGTGCTTCTCAGACAAACAAAAATTTGTATTCACACTATTTATTCTGTCTATGAACAGTGGTAACTTTGTAAAACTAAGGCCGCTTGAAAATAAATCTCCATATCTAGGATTGTTGATGATATGAATATAAAAATGTTTATCATGCATATCTTTGTTTTCCATGAAGTTCAAAAAAAAACAAAAACTTTAAACCATGCAGTGCATGATTCTGCATAGACCACAGATATCATTTATTTGCTTTTCTTCTTCTAAGTTCGTTCAAATATCTTTAGGTAGTCAACATGGTTCAAATATGTATCTTTCGCTCTTTACGTTTTATTTCTTTGATGTGTGTATTGTCTATGGAACTTTGTCAAATCCCTCGTTCTCATGACAGTGTACTTGTTGTCCTATTGACATTTGTTAAATCTTGATGATTTTCTTGGATACTATGTCAAATTTGGTGTTTAACTATTTACTTATGTTCTTAGATTTAGCAAAAGCTGCTGATTTTGTTTGCAGGAACTTTGTCAAGTCGTTCCTACAGGGTTTCCTTCCTGGTCTGGCTCTTAAAATCTTCTTGTACATTCTTCCTGCAATTTTAATGGTTATGTCAAAAATAGAGGGACACGTGGCAGTATCAATACTAGAAAGGAGAACAGCTGCAAAATATTACTACTTCATGCTCGTTAATGTTTTCTTGGGGAGCATAGTGACGGGAACAGCATTCCAGCAACTTCATGCCTTCCTTCACCAATCAGCAACCCAGTAATAGTCCTTATTTCTCTTGTTGCTTTAGTTATTGTTTTAACAATCAGGCCCAAAGTCCATTACTTCTCAAAACTAGAAAAGGGCTAAAAATAATTTTCGGTACTCGATGGAGTTATTTTGCGTGCATGTTCTAAACCAATTTTTTTCAGAAGTTGATTTGTTCGAATAATTATAATTTTAAATTGTATTTGTTTGAAAAAATATAAATCCCTGACTATGTTTATGTTGGTGTATGTGGGTGAGTTTGCTTACTCCCATCATAAAATTGAAATTATGACAGTTGCATTCCGATTAAGAAAATTAAATAAAAAGTGCCACCTCACTCATTTTGCATCACTTTCCGTTTTCCCCTCGTTCGCCTCTGTTCTGGAAAGATGTGAAGTATATGGTAATGCATGACCTTGGAGAGTGCAGCTACTAATTTCTTTCTGTTGATAGCATTAATTATCATTAATATGGCTCACTTGAGTTGACTGAATATTATGAACGGTGTTGTGAAATTTTCTTAGTTTTGAGGAATATAAAATATTGCAAGATCTTGATGTGCCAAAGTGCCATAAAAACTGTAGCCTGTGATTTTTTTTTTTTTAATTCGCCTGTTGAACTTGTGCCATTCTTTGCATCAAACAGCCAGACATTATTAGAAACTTTAATCAGTAGGAATTATACTTGTATTACACTTCCAGGCCTGAATATACATCCTGCGAACTTCTAGACTTGCAAATGCTTTCATATTAATCTTTTTCCAAATTAAGAATTAGTGGCAATGGACAAACATATATTTGTATAAAGGAAACTCTGCTAATCTTGGAAGGATGAAGTATATTCTGTTGGTAGCATATTATTGAATCACTTTTCTTAATCTCCATGAAAAGAAAAATGGGATGGTCTTTGTGGGGGCCCGGAAGTATGGCTTATTGTAAGTCCACCACCCCCATTCTTCCCCTTTATTTTTTCTTTTCTATGATTTCTGAATGAATTTTTTCGTGATTGCAGGATCCCAAGAAACATTGGAGTCTCAATTCCCATGAAAGCTACTTTCTTTATCACGTACATAATGGTCGATGGGTGGGCTGGGATTGCTAGCGAGATTCTCCGATTGAAACCTCTAGTGATTTTCCACCTGAAGAACATGTTCATTGTAAAAACTGAAAGAGACCTAGAGAAGGCCATGAACCCCGGAGGCGTAGATTTTCCCGAGACTCTGCCAAGTCTTCAATTATATTTCCTTCTGGGTATTGTATATATGGTTGTAACCCCGATCCTTATTCCTTTTATACTGGTCTTCTTTGCCTTCGCATACTTCGTTTATCGTCATCAGGTTAGTTCTCAATTGAATTTTCACTTCTGTTTTCTTATTCCAACTTATACAGTTTGATTCATCAATTTATGCAATTATCAATTTGAAGACGTTAACTCATTTTTAAGTTCTAAAAGCCATGGGGTATGTCAACCTTGCCATTATTAGAGCAAGCTATTTGGAAATGTGCATATCCTGAATTTTTGAAATAATTCTAAGAGTTCCAAAAAGCATGTTTGGCTAAGCTTAAAAATATATATTTGTAAGTAAATAAGTTTTTTTTTTAAATGCATTAGCAAGTATCTTTTACATTTTGTTTAAGCATTGCCAAACATGCTTGTACTATTATATTAATTGTTCCTAATATAGCCTGTTGGCAAATATTTTGAAGGACATGCATAGGTAAAATATATTGTCACTTCTAACATTGTAATCGGTATTTGAGTAAAGCACCTGATTTTTTAACTTGTGGTTTTGATAGACAATAGATGTAATAATTTCAAATCTTAGATCTTTGATGTTACCACTTATTCTCATTCAGGTCATTAATGTATATAACCAACATTATGAAAGCGCTGCTGCTTTTTGGCCACATGTTCATGGGCGCATAATAGCAAGCTTACTAATATCACAGCTGCTGCTAATGGGCTTATTGAGCACAAAAAAAGCTGCAAACTCCACTCCTTTGCTCGTTGTGTTACCTATTTTGACTTTGACCTTCCATAAGTACTGCAAGAATCGCTTTGAACCTGCATTCAGAAGGTATCCTCTTGAGGTGAGATCCATTGAATAATTGATAATTCAGAAGTTATCATTTTGTTCAGTTCTTGCTCAGTTAGATCTAGGCGTTATTTCTTCGTAGCTAAATATTCAGTCCATTCAATGTTGCCGCTGTTATGATAGTCCAGGGATTAGTCGATCACTTGAAACTGCAGAAGTGCTCTTCCACGGACATACACATGTTTTTATATGAAAATTTTGTACACTCAGTTTTTTCAATATGTTTATGGAGAGGGTTGAACATTAGAATGCTACTGAAATCACTAATGGCTATGTTCTAAACCTAGTTTTCTTTTTATCGTCTCTTCTATTGATTGATGGTTCTTCCGATCCTGATTGCTAATTATTTCTTTCGGCTATTGACCTCTTCAGGAAGCGATGACCAAAGACATGGAAGATCGTGCTTCTGAATTCGATACCAATTTAAAATCATACTTGGCTGATGCATACTTACATCCGATTTTTAACTCCTTTGAAGAAGTTGAATTAGTTGAAGTCAGAGTTGATAAAAGTCAAGTTCACATTCCGAGTCCTTCAAGTGATCCTAGCTCACCCTCCCTTCCTCGTCATGCCTATCAGCCTGAAGATGAGCCGTCTCATGATGTCAATCGCTATGAGGTCGAACAACCTCAAATGACATATCACTATGAAGTCGAACAAAATCAAACAGCTTATCACTATGGAGTTGAATCATTCAGTAACATGTTTCAGTATGATACTGAATCAAATCATCATGTCTATCGCTATTAAAGCTTGATCTTTATTAGATTGGTAAGCAGTTCATTCCGGTGTAAAGTCCTAATTGCGGGCTTGGTGTGTTGGAGTGTACCGTGTTGGATAGGATTATAGAAGGAAAACGAGTTAAGTTGTAGCTGTCGAGGTGACTGACTATTGTAATCATAGATGTAGCTTAACATTGTTTGCCTACTTTAGTATGCTTCTTTGCAGTTGTAGTTTTTGTCAACTGGTGTAAATGTAATTTGTTTTATGTGTTTTTAATGATTCCTCATGCCATCTTCAACGTGCTTTTTAATTTACATAGTAACTAGAGGTTTCTTGGCTGAATCTGTTGATAGAACCGGAACCGGTTTTGAATGTTCTTAGCTTTAACGAACATGTGGAGGGACAGTGACTTAAAAAAAAAAATCCACAAAAAGATAGTGTTCTATGAATTGTATGATGCAGGTTCGGCTGCAGTTAACATCAATGTGTTGATATTTGTTTGAAGTTTGGCTTATAGTTGAAGCAATGTCTGGCCATGAATTGCAGCTTCAAGTGCATATTTTATCCTCACTTGGCATGACTTGAGGGAATCATAATTTGATCAATATGGTCATTTATTTATATCCATTCATGCTATTTTTGTCTAGTAGTAGATTGTGAATTTTGGTTTCTTTTGCTAAAAATATAATGTATTAATGATTGGCGCAAATGACAAAAACTGTATATCAAGTATTTTAACCATGAATTCTTTAAAAAAAAAAAAAAAAAAAGTAATAGCCCATCAAATATATGGAGCCTAAAGTGCCTTCGAAATTTTTTACTGTGATAACATGTTAAGAGGTGAGTCTGTCAGATTTTTTTACAAATCAGTTGTACTGAAATTGTTAATTCAAGTATTCATTAAATTACTCTTTGCCTCGGTTTAAAAAAGAAAAAAGAAAGAAAGTTCTACAAGATTCTCTAATGTACCCTATAGCTCTCTTTCTGTGTCTGAGAGACATTTTCGACATTTGAGGCTAAATTCTTAAAATAGATCTGACATTAGGATTGCTCGACAAATTTGTTTAATAGGTGCAATATCTCAATCTTGGAACTATTTCCTCATCTGAACTCCTGTAATATTTGTATATCGAATTATGTAGAGCAAGGGATGAAGAAGCTGGAGAGATTCCTGTTGCATTTGTTGTCTGGAAAGATGGGAATTCACTCTCCAACACAGCGCTAATGGACTATGTGCCTAAGCAGGTTATTACCTTGTGCTCAGAGGCGAAGCAAGATTGTAGAGTTATGGTGAAAAATTAAGAGATAATATAAATTACAGTTCCAACATTATAAAAACTCGACATAGAAGATTATACTACCCTAAAAGATACTTCAAGATAACGTTAATATATCATATCCGTCATTACAACGTTGCATAGTTTTTACCAAAATGACAACATTAGTTTTAAAAAAATCTATATCCTAGAAAGTAGAAATTATTACACTTGTATTTACGTCTTCATAGTTTCTCTCGTCGAGTCTTCATATTTTTTGAAAATAATGGATGATTTTCTCATTAGTATTAGTATCGAATGTATCCTTTTTCATGTATGTAACCACGCTATCATTTATCCATTTATCACCCATCCAATTTCACAAATGCCTTTGTTGGATTCGAACCCGGTTCTAAAAAGCAAGATTGTAGAGTTATGGTGAGAAATTAAGTGATAATATAAATTACAGTTCCAACATTATAAAAACTCGACATAGAAGATTATACTACCCTAAAAGATACTTCAAGATAACGTTAATATATCATATCCATCATTACAACGTTGCATAGTTTCTACCAAAATGACAACATTAGTTTTAAAAAAAATCTATATCCTAGAAAGTAGAAATTATTACACTTATATTTACGTCTTCATAGTTTCTCTCGTCGAGTCTTCATATTTTTTGAAAATAATGGATGATTTTCTCATTAGTATTAGTATCAAATGTATCCTTTTTAATGTATGTAACCACGCTATCATTTATCCATTTATCACCCATCCAATTTCACAAATGCCTTTAAACTATGTTCATTGTTGAAATTGCTCTTCAACATTTGCAGTTGCAACCGGTAAAATCGAGGGTACCTTCACAGCATATATACCAATGGATATATAACATTCCTTTTTGTTTGAACCATTTCTTTGCAAGACCACTATAGTTCCATCGACTTTGAAAATTCATATCATTGGACCACATATCAATTATGTAGGTATCTAATTGATTATCTAAGTGCCATGAGATCAAGTTCATTAAATTCTAATGAATAGAATTGAGCAAGATGAGTATTTTATCCTTATCAAAAGCATGGAAAGAATTGTTTGGATTCAAACAATGCCAAAATAGCTCGATATTTACCTTTGCGAAGTGATTGTTGAGCTCATGAAGTTGTTTGTCAATCACCCCATAATAGAGTTCAACTTTGTAATAGTTGAGTTTTTTTGGTACCCAATAAATCTTGAGCAATGATATTAAATCGATGTTGGGTAAATTAATATTGATATCTAAGATTGATGACCTGACCCGAAAACTAGTTAGGGCCATTTGAAGCGACCTAATTTTAGTTAGAGACGCTCATGGCCCGTCCCACTCCTTTGGAAGAATTACGAGAAATGACCCACTACTCGGTATACTTGGCCCATGTATTGGATTGGGCTTGGCCACTTTCATACCTAATGTTGCCTATTTATTTTTACCTTGGTCTTGATATTTAAGCATGTTTTGCCATTGTATCTTGAATAAAACGGCTTCCATTTTTCCTGCTTTGTGCACATGGTTGCCTTCTCTTCTTGGCCTTTGTGGCTGAAAAATACCTTTCCCCTTTTTGTGTCCTAAGTGGGTACAATCGAAAGCAATCGGAGTGTGGAAGAGTTGAAGGTTATTGGTCGAGTTTGTTTGGGTAATTGATAAGGTTGAGATTTGGTATACTGAGCTTGAAAATACATATCGATGGCCATCTTTCCGCGATAATTGGTATCACAGCCACATTGGTGGTGGAATTTTCGACCAAAATTAGACCAGAATTGAAGCAGAAGCCAGCAGGAACGAAACTGCCCAAAACTTCTTAAAGACCGGACCTACAATCGAAAATTTCGGCCAAACCAGAAGTTCATTGGTGAAACGGAGGCTAGAACCTTGATCTGTAGGTGGAGGCACTCCTGGGTCAACCGCGCGTGGTGGTGACGGCTGTCGGTGGCTGCGGTCCGTGGCAGTTCCGACAGCGACACGTGGAGGCGCATCCGGCGTCGTCTAGGGAGAACTTCTTCGGGCAGAATTTTTATAACATGATTTCTAACGATTTATTGTTGTTGGTTTTTGTTTCAGGTTATACGGTGAAAGCCAGACGATTTTGCCCTTGCGCGTTTGTGATTTAGTTTGGTGTTTGATTGGTTGCTACAGTTGCTGGAGACTTTAGGAAGAATAGTGGTGGTCATAAAGTGGTAAATTCGCACCTCTCATTATTCATGGATTCAGATTAGTCCACTATGGTAAATTGGCTTATCCTAATTTAAATTTCAGCATTATGGCGTCATCGTGTGGGGTGATATTAGGATTGAGGTTACCATGTGGGTAACATTGGTCGTGCTAGAAATTTAGGAATTATTTGATTTTGATCAAGTTGGTAATTGCTTTTGTACTTTAACTGTTGTTTAGTCACTATGTGAGACTACGTTGCGTGAAAAACTTGAATTTTTGTTGACATACCTTCGTGTTGCATTGATTATTCTGTTAGAATACCTAAACTTAACCCATTTGAACATTCCCTTAATCTGAGATCTTGAATATCACGAAACTATGAATATAGAACGATGTATATTGCGGCCTTATGATTATTTTGTGTGATCTACTTGTGAATTTTTTGTTGTTCTATTTTTCAAAATGTCTT
>CAIGRS010331343.1:0-14270 GCA_903798395.1 Fraxinus floribunda
TAAAAAAAAAAAGTGACATTGTGTCACTTTTTTATTTTACACAGTATTTTTTACTTCCTAAAAATCTTTCATATGATTTTAAGGATATTTTTCAAAACACCTCTAATTTTAAGGGTATTTTTGTAAGTATCCCATTTTAATTTACTAACTGAAAGATGGCCTTTTTTTTTGGGGTGGGCTTCTTTAACTCATAACATAAGTTAGTACTGAGCCCGACGGACATTAAAATCAGATTTTAAATAGATTTTAATAGAAGTTGATAAAAAAATATTGTTGAAAAGTTATGAAATTCATAAAAGATGTGGTTAAATTTAATTATTAATTCTAACTTAAATTAAAATCTAGATTTTAATTTTTACCAAACATGGTATGTCTTGAGATTCTATCTTAAAATGCCGGACTTTGATTGAAGAGTAGTTCGAGTATTGTCATCATCTTTAGTCGATGCGAGGTATTAACCCTTAACAGTTATGTATATATCCTAATTGAATCCTGTAAATAATACAAAAATGAAATGCTGTCAAGAACATGTTACTCAGGATCCAGAAAATTAAAAATGACACATTTGCCACATAAAAAATGCTTTAGCAACTAATATGTAAATGTTTCTACCTCTTTTTCTCATAATTGATTCACAACATTATTTACGAGGGAAACGTACAAAGTAAAGAATAAAAATATGAAATGGAAGTCCACGATTTTACAAATGTAACCCTCTTCCGTGACTGCTATTTTTCTCTTGTCAAACTTCTGAGCCTTAATCNTCTTTTTCTCATAATTGATTCACAACATTATTTACGAGGGAAACGTACAAAGTAAAGAATAAAAATATGAAATGGAAGTCCACGATTTTACAAATGTAACCCTCTTCCGTGACTGCTATTTTTCTCTTGTCAAACTTCTGAGCCTTAATCTGGATACATTCTGTGACTGAATTCCAACAATTGTATGTGATACTCCACGAAATTGTTTGAAACATTAGCCACACTACTAGGTCTGAAAGCAAGACCTTCCGTTCTAAAATATTCGTGTATATTCCACTCTTATGTCCATCACGGAATGTTTCTACTGAGCATCTACCACTTTTAAATTTTCGGACCTGGACAAACCATATTGTATTCTTTTTGGAGTTAAAAGACAATATGAAAAGGAATATTTATCAGAACATGGAATACTACATGTGATTAGATTGACAGTATCGCACTGAAAATCCAATATTTGGGTTCTAAAATCAGTCAAAGTGTGCTTCATGTGCAGTTTTTATGTAAATGGCATTAAAGAACTTACCGATTAACGAGGAATCTGAAGAAGAATGAACGAAATGAAATATAAACATGCAGAAATGGCTGTTCCAGCAACAAAATTGTTAAGTAGCTTTCGATTGTCTTTCGTGGGTATGAAAGCTGACTTCAACGTGTTGGTCAGTTCAAAAATCCGATATGAAATCTGCAAGTGGTAAAAGAAAATAAAAGATGAATTGCGAAAAAGAAAAAATTGAATATTTTAGTAACTTCATTTAAAAGATGAACTGAAGATTTACTCACCAAGATGTAAATGGAAGTTGTGAGCATGAAATTAAGCAAAGGATACTCTGGGATGAAAGAGAGTAGCCATTTGGGTTGTCCATTAGGTGTATTTGATCTGCATATGAGATGCCTCACAAAATTAGCTTCAATTGTATTTTCATATTGGTCAGAAAAAACATGAACCGTCTAATAATTGAAATTTTTTATTTTTTACGGCTCTCACATTCTCCTTACTATCACCCCAATAAATTTAAGACAGGCATAATCCATGCACAAATGGAGATGATTGATGAAATATATATATATAACTAGCGTAGGCAACCCCCAAAAAAAAAAATATGGGAAGTACACCCACCTCAGCCAGATGTGGAACTGGGAAATATACGTTTCCAAAGTAACTTTGCCAAGCCACCTGATAGAACAGAGCATTTGTACTATTAAAGCACCATGAACAATCATCAAATGAGCTTTAGCAGAAAAACATAACAATTTCTGCTACTGAAAGAGCAATTTAATTAGATTACTTAGACAAAGAAATGAAACAAAAACTTACGCAAAAAGGGTCAAAGAAAAATTCCGGATATGCTGGCTGAAATTCCGCAAACAAATATAAACGCTGTAGCAGAAAGAAGGCAATTAAGAAAGGAGACATTTTAGATAAAAATAAATAAATTTGGGAAGTCTCTCCTTCCTCAATAAGAAAAGGATGACATTGGAATTGAAGAACTTGGGTTATATTAAATCAAGACACAATTTCAGTACACACGTTATGGGTATCCATGATGTATAGGGATGGTACTTGTTGTATGTAACCTTGTCCAGCTTGTATATACCTTCATACCATAAATAGCCAACCTAAGAAAGAATAGCAAGAAATCAGATAAGAAACAAATAAGCTATCGTTTTATCATTTCGATACAAGCCCATATCAGTTAACCAACAAACTTATAGGTTAACTTACGATCAAGGTAACTGCAACAACGGATGTTTTGATTGTGCGTCTACGCTTAGTTTCAGACTCCTCCAATTTCTCCATCCACTTTTCAACCTGCAATAATATAATCTCTAAAATTTTAATGTTCAGAACATAAGACATAACTGCAGAAGTTCAGAAGTTAGAGATAGTACAGTGGGATGGAAATAGGCATAGATCATTCCTATGATCCATATGTAGCGATCAAGCCCAGATCTAAAATGCCACTCATGCAGTCGAGGAAGATCTGGCTTTGCAGGATCAGTATACCCTGTTGTTGAGAAAAAAAAATATGAGGTGTTTAAACAGGTTGATACTCTCTCTCGCTCACACACACACAGAGGAAGGAAGGAAGAAAGTATATATGTATTTATACAGATTAAAGTGAGTAATCAAATTGATTTTGGATGTGTCTAGTGAATCCTAACTGTTTCCAAGGCCAACTATGTTGGAAAAGTACAATCCATCGACAGAAGGCAGAAAAACGAAAACACAAAAGAAGGAGAGCGTACCTAAGAAAAAAGTGAAAGGACTCCAGACAAGTTCAAAAACTCCAGGGATTTCCCATATCAAGATGACCACAACAAAGCACATAAAAAATTTCAAAGCCATCACTGATTTTATCTCGTTATAGTTATGCCCAATACCAAGGGCCCCGTACACCATGAGAGTGAACAGAGTGTGCATTGGGCAGATATAGTACAGCATGTAGTCATTGGTAAGAACAATACAACAGAAGGCCACAAAAAAGTTAAGTCTCCACATCATCTGCAGAGAGGAAACAATCTAAACTTAGAACCGTGATAGAGAAACTAAAACATGTGAAAGGTAAATTACCCAATGCAAATTAGGGGTACAGGAAAACGAAATGATGCAAATTTAGACTCACCTGAGTAAATCGAGCGAGACTAAAATCCTTTCTGATGTAATAATAAGAGAAGTTTCCAAATCCAGTCATCCAAACATACGCAGCAATAAAAATGCGAATTGCGTTGTACATTTCAGTTGCAGCAAAGTAATGATACATTAAAAATAGAACCTGATGGGAACATAAAAAGAAAAGCATACGATCTCAGAAACTTTGTGGGTAAAGACAATAGACTAGACAGTAGCCAATATGGGCAATATAATACCAGCTATTGACATTCAGCATCTACAGAGGGAAAGCTAAACAACTGAAAATGCAGAAAGAATCCTAACTTCCACGCGTAAAACGAATGTCATAAAATGTCTTGAGATAACTTACGAAGCACATAAACAAGAATACAAAAATATACAACAAAGGCATGTTTATGCATTTTTCTTTGTCCTTCTGAGTGGAATGGAGAAGGATGCTATGAAAGAAGCATCTGTATTAAAAAGTTTCTCCTACCTATACCCTAAGCATTAACAAAATACAGGAATGCGTTGTGAAAAAAATAAAAATAAAAAATCCTTGCCTGCATCCATCCTTTCCACTCCTCTGTCTGATGGCGATTAAGACACAATATGGCTTTTCCAGAAAATGCTGACTTGTCATGGTGTTTCTTGAGAGAAGTCATTGCAGAAGCTATGATAAGAAGAATGTATAGGAAAAGGAAAAGATCACGGTTGTAGCTCTGTTCAAGAGGGAAAAAAAGCCAACAAAACTATTTAGTATAAAGCATTTGAGAAACTCTATTTCAAATAAGAATTACACTATCTGTTAGGCATGAGATCGAAAAATGTATCTCAAAGAAAAAAGAAAGAAATAATTGGGAAAGATAAGCAACAACAATTTCAACAAATTTAATGGAAATTAAGGCCTCATAATAATGTACTTTTGCAGTAGTAAGGTACTCCTTCCATCCAAGCTCAAAGTCAACTTTGAGGAAACCAACTTGATATTACAGTGTATACTGATGGTAGCTGTAGATTAGGGCTGGGCAAAAATAACTCAAACTGCTCAAACCGACCAACCTGGAAAATCAATTTTGAGGCCGGATTGGGTCTAGGTTTATGAATTAAAACCCAATCCAATCCAACTCAATGAATTAAAAATTTAACACCTAAAATGGAAAAATCTAAATAGACACGATAGTGAAAATAAATGGACTTATAATGTACAAACTTCCCTTTTTTCTAACATAGGCTGATTAAGATGAATACTATGTACAAATACAAAATAATTTGACAATAAACTTAAAATTAAAGACGTGATAATGAAACGAATAAATTTCATAAAAAATTGTATTGTAAAAAGAAAATGTTCCATAATTTCAAACTTATTTATACATTATTTTTAAGAAAGAAATCCTTATATATGTTAAAAACAATGAAGATTTTTAAATGGTTTCAAACTTTAAAAAAATTGTCCAAATTCAACAAAAAAAAACTGGATCCAGCTTGAATTGGGCCCAAGCCAAAACCAACCCAAGTATGATAGATTTAGATTGGGTTGGGTTGGGATGGGATGGGATGGGTTGAGTTTAGATCAAACCGGCCATATTGGGTTGAGTTTGGGTTGGATCAAAATCCGACCCAACCCACGCCCAGTCCTAGCTAAAGTATTCCAAATTTGCTATAGAATAAGTGGCTTTAAAAATTAAGACAACAATGACACGGTCATTACTTTATGGAACAAGGAACTAAAATAACAAACAGTACCATGGCTATTCTGAAGTTGGAATCAATTAATGGGACTTCCAAAATAGAAGAAATGGCATTAACAACAATATGGCAAGCGTGCGAGTGATTGCATTGTCCTTTATACTGAGCGAGACACATAAAGCTATACGTTAGAGGAATTCAAAAGTTCCTGTTGGAGAAATGTGCAGGGACCCATTAATATACTAAAACATCAAATCAAAACGCTAGTTGAAGTACCAATTCTTAGCTCTTCCCCCATTTGTATCTCCAGAGAGAGTTACGGGTATACAACAAGAGTACGACTCATTTAATTATGGTTTTATGACAAAGACAGGTATTTAGATCTATCATTGGCAAAAAGATGATGCTAATGCTCAAAATTGTTACATGCATTGCTATTGCAACATGTAGGTCGTGAATATAGATATAAAGAGAAGTAGTTCACAGTGTATTCTCTATGATAAGGTTCATAAATTCTGACTTTAGAAAGAACTAAGAAAAAGAAAGAGCACCTTGGTGGAATCTGCAAAAAAATTTGTACGGTCACATGTGTAGAAATAGAACAGAATAGCCCCTATTTCGGACCTGCACAAAATTGCGATATCGGTTATAAAAAGAATGAAATAGAATCTTTAAGCAACTACAGTCAAAAATATCATAAAACTCACATCGCTCTTAATAGTGCTCGATTTTCAAGTAAAAATGAGTCCTCCATTGAAAGAAACCTAGAAGTCAAGAAGAGTAAGAAGTAAGAAAGAAAACAAAAGTGAAAAAGAAATCCAAAATAGATGCTATAAGTTTAATAGCACATCAACCTAATTAAGTTGGTTTTAACGGATGGAGTGGACAACTTCGAAGATGCAGATTTTGAAAGACCTCCTTCTAACATCACTGCCCTATCATCTTCTTTGATTGTTTCATTCTCCAGTTCAACCAAATTATTATCTGAATGACTGCAGCACAGAAAAGTAAAGGACAGAGTAAGGGATATATAATTCAATAATCTCGTAAGTTTCACATAACCTCAAGTGCTTTTGGGTCTTAATGAAAGAGGTAAAGGGGCAATGGGAACGTGCGGGAGTGACACTTACACTTTAGACGGGGATGGTGACTTCTTATATTCCAACCACTCAGAGTACAGCCATGCAATAATGACTGGAATGATTCCAAGAAGAAATGACACCTGAGGCATGAAAAGTAAAGATTTCACTGTATGTATACCACAAGTACTTTAAGAAAATAGTAATAACATGTAAGCAGTGTCTAACAAGATGAAAAGAAAATAAACAAACTAAGTATGCAGACACTGTAGAAGATGACAGAGGAAATATATTGCTGCTGGATTTAACGGATCTTGCAAAAAAAAAAAAAATTATAGCAAAGGACAATTGAAAATGAAGGTTGAACTCAATTAACCTTTGCCATTTTCTTTCCTGTTTGGAATGAGAATTTCCATTTAACTTATAAAGATTGAGACATCTGCAAGAGGCTACTGAAGCAAAAGAACTGAGTCCATTGTCAGGCTGATCAACAGCTCTTTTTGGCATAAAGACAAGTGCTCATATTAGATGAAATTAATAGATTTCAGATTTATTTATATTTTATTGCAGAAGTCAACTTTAGAAGCAAAACCTATAATGATTTAGAAGTCCTAAATCAGATGGCATTTTTACCATATTGGTCTTAATTTATGCTTATTCTGATCAAAGAAAATAAACTTCTTAGGTCATTTCTGTAGCCTGTAGGTTCTATTCATTATTTGAGCCCCATTTTTTTCATTTTGGAATATTATTTTGATGGAGAATGTGTGGTTAAAAAATAAGGAAAAGTTTCGAGTTTGTGTGTAATATTATTTTATTGACGAATGTGTGGTTGAAAATAAGAGAGAAAAATTTAATTAAGAAACAATGGGACCAAGCAATGGCTTAGAAGTGAAATACATCAGAGATTCTTTAATTGAAAATTATACTTAAATCTAGTTTCTTTCATTCTAAACTTATTTTCAAGTTGAAACATATAAAGAACAGGCCGGCAACGAAAAATCAGAATATTAATTGTACAAGTTTCGACGCACTACTAATTTTTCTAGAGTCCTAGTTTTGTCTTCACCCAGTCAAGTTTCTAGCTTTTAGCTGTTTCTATTTGCAGCAATAATGTGATCGTTGCAAGGTCGAATTTCAGCCCTTAAGGACCATGTGAAGAATATGCACCAGTAAAAATGTAAAAATAGAATTTACCAAAGCACAGTTCAGACAAAATAATCACAATATTACTAACTCGATTCAATAATAAGCTAATCAAAATCAACACTGATCAACAATAAACTCAACTGTTACTACTTCCATTTCAATTATCAACATGATATACACACAATATACATCTCATTCAAATTTTGAAAAGGACCAAAGGCCATTTGACGTGGTTTTGCTTTCAGTAGAAGAACTCCTCGGGGAAGTCACCTTAATTTTTACTTGAAAACTAATTTCTAAAAAAGCTTCATATTCTGGAAGTGCTTTCAGATGAAGCAATATTGGATCAGCTTCTTTTAAAACCTCCCGTAGAATAAGCACTTTCATAGAATTAGTCAAACGGATCCAAAGGCAGCTTTGGCTTCTCAAAAATTATGTCGAAGGGCCTAAATGCAAGCCAAAAACAAAATGAATTTCATCCAACTCCAAAGATCTATTACAATACTATATTCAAATGATCCAATTAAACGGAAAATCAGGAACCCAACTTCACTTTCATCCGCATTACAACAAAAAATGGGTAAAATAAAAAAATAAATACTTAAATGAAAAATATTAGCAGAAACCAACCTGCCCAGGGGTCACAGGTCCGGGAGCCACCGCCATAACCTCAAATCCAATAAATCAACGATCCAAAAATTGTGAATCTAAATAATTCTCATCGATCAACTGAATGAGCACTTATGAAATGCATATATTATATATACACGTATCTAGAATCGAACTGGAGAGGAATGGGGACGGGGAGGGAATATATAAGAAAGAATGAGCTCAGACCAGAAATGGAAGAGGAAAGATGAGATCTGAAGCAAGAGTGCGACGTCTTCGTTTGCTTCAAGAATTGATAAAATGCAATTAGGTAGAGATGTCCATCTTCTCGGACCAACCGTCAATGGTGATTGCAGTTGTTATTTTCCTTTCAATTTTGTTAAACAGAATATATTTCGATTTTTTATTTCTAAATGAAAAGGGTTTTTTTTTTTCCCCTAACGTAAAATGGAAATGAAAAAATGATAAATCAGTTTTTATGCAATATACTTATTTTCTACTTTGGTGCTTTGTAAAGAGAGGAAAATTTATTTATTCAGTGGAAAGGTTGTCAAAAGAATTTAGCAATTGATTCTTGGCATTTTAAGTAACGTGACCCTCAACATGCTTAGAGTCATACATGAGATTTTCACGTATGGAGATTGATAATAAATCTAAGGTTATATTTGATACACCACTTTTTTCATGGAAAATAGAATTGATTTTCCATTTTCCAAGTTTTGTAGTGTTTGATGACAATAATCTTCTTGACATTTGGTTTTCCACGTTGGCTCCTCCACGTCTGTTTTATACATTGTGTATTTTTTTTCTCTGTTATGTTGCTTGCATTGGAGAGTGATTTTTTTTTAAACGTCTATTTTTACTTGTGTGTGACAAAAACAATCCTCGATTGCGTTAGAAATGAAGCAACATTATTTATTAGGTAGCCACGTCTGGAAACAGAAAATGCATTAATGTTGCATTCTACGAACATTCAAATTATGGGAGAAAATTGGTTTTTTTTTTTTCAGAAAAAAAAAAAAGTTTTTCAACTTAACTTTGAATTTTTGTTAGTCTAATGGACAAGAACAAGTATCTATATCGTAAACAATTAATTGATAGATTATTAGATATTTAATTTGACGTGCAAAACATATCACCTACTTTTCTTATCTATCTCAATAATTTTTTAAGGTATTATTTCTCTAACGCGTTAATCCTTTCTACAGCTTAATTTTTGATTGATCACAGCTAGCGTTCCCATGCATTCAGCAAAATACATACAACAACTGTATCTAGACCACCATAATTTTTTCTTTCTTTCTTTATTTTAATTTTGGGTTTTTTCATTTTTTTTCTGAATTAAGGCAAGAGATATATGCTGGGGATACTTACATTGTGTATATATATTTCTTTTGAGGATAATAAAATAAACTTACTCATGCTCGTGTTTTAAAATAAGGGTGATTATATTACCACTACAAATTTTGTTAGTTATACCACAATTTTAATAAATTTTTTTATTTACTTAAATAGCCTTAAGTAAAATTACATAAATGAAGTTTTAATATATTTATTACATAAAACAATTTATTCTTCCACCACAATCAAAAAATATGCCAATTCAAATTACCATCTTTAGAATCCTAATTCCAGCGATAATAGAAAATATGGTGCTGTCGATGGATATGTTTTTTTTAGAGATTTTTTGAATTTCTGGTGTCGAACTTTCTTTACACTAATTTATCCCATGCAATCCAATTTCCTTCAATGGTGTTGTTGAAATTCTAATGTTGATCCTATGGAAGCAGGTTATGGTCATAATTATATTGTTGTATCCCAATCAATGGTAAAACAAAAAAGCAAAAAAAAAATGTTGTGCATCAATCACATGGACATAATCAATTTTGATGACAATTTTGCTACGATTACATAAAAAAATTTACAGAAAAATACTTGACAATTTTTCATTGGTTTTTAATCAACCAAACACAGAAAATGCACTATACAGATGCTGTCAACGTAGCACATGCATCATTTCTATCAATAATTTCTTGTACCTATGGAATTATTCTTTTGATGAGATAATTTGTGTTCACATTCTGATGGTAGACAAAGTGTGTTTGTTGAATGTTCAACATGTATTATAAGCATATGATCTTATATTAATGGTCATTTAGCAAGTGCACAATAGTCTTGTTCTTCTATGGTGGTGATTAAATGGGACTCTAGACAGGGACTTGACAAACAAAGTCAGCATTCATTGCACCTGAAACAAAGTAACCATTATCATAGTTGTTATTTTCTATCACACAAAAGAAATATCACCTATGGATTTTGAACCCATAATTGCAAATCCAACATTTCTTTGGTGGTTTTGAGTTATATTGTTGAATCTCAATCAATGGCCAAAAAAATAAAAATAAAAATTGTTGTGCATCAGTCACGTGGACATCATCAATTTTGATGGTTAGAGGAAGATGAAATTAATCTTGTTCACATTTACCGAACACACTGACGATAAAAAATTGTTCCTTCCATATTATTTTTATTACCTCTGATTATGTATTATCCTTGAGTAATGAGGGGAATATTGTGATTCATTAACATTTTCTATATCCCTTCTATATAAATATCAAAAAAAGATTGATAAAAACGAAAAATGACTTCCTGACTAATCTGGTACTATGCTTCACATGTTCTTCATCCTATCTTACGAACGTCATCAATTTTGACGACTAAAAGAAGATGACAAAAAATTCAAAATGGGTGGAATGCTGAGAAAAATAAGTAGAAATATTGGGAATGATAAGTACACCATACTGCTATATTTTCTTTTTCATTTTTAGTTTTAATAGATTATGACTATAATTGTAAATTTGTTGTGATATATTTATTAAAAATTTACTTTAATTGTGGTTTGAATATAAAGGGGTGTACTAAATAAATTTTGTGATGGTAACGTAATTACCCTTAAAAGAAGCCCCAGTTTGTTTCCAATTTTATTGCTCATTTTAATGAAAACTCTAGTCGTTACTTGGTCCACAGCCGCAACTTTTGACTTCACCATCTCACAGTGGGACCCATGGGTTGGAAAAAAATGGCCAAAAAATAAATTCTTATACAAATAATGGGAAACAAACGGGGTGTAAATGCCCAATTCAAATACAATGTGTGCATATATGTGAAGTTTAATGATATTCACAATAGACAGATACAATTTAGACTTGTTCATAGTTGATAAATTAAAATGAGAACTTCTGATTTAGAGCGTAGTTTCTTATCGAATTGGCTTGTCTAGACCAAGGATAAAAACACATATATGATTTGATTATATTGAATGTGATCATGAGATTTTATTATGTTTCCATCACAATTCATTAAATCTCATGCATATTAATTTATTTCACTCTTAATCTTGAGTTAATCATGATTTTGTGTTTATAAATTGTTTAACGATGGACTAAGTGAAGAAATATTTGATCAGTTTTTCCTCCATTTTTGAGTTTCTTTAGATGTATTCGAATTTCTAAATTCAAATTACGAATGAAATCTATAAATAAGATTGGGTTTCTTCATCAAAGAACATAAGACTAATACATATGGTATTTTTGATATTAAGATACTAAAGACTATCGAAGCAAGGCAAACCAAATGTATGTGTCCCTTGCATCACATATGTGAAGAACTTCTCGTAGAATTAATAAATATTAGTGGCAAAATAATTATGCATTGTACTTCAATGAAAAATTGCAATATAATTATATAGTCCATTCAAGGACAGATAAAATTGGGACTAATAAGGAGAAGATTAGCATTGTCCTTTCACATATGAATGACACACACACACACACATTGAGATATGGCCAAAATTTCGATGAAAAAAACAAAACCACTGCAACTATTTATATTACAACAATGTTAAATGTACATTCTTTTTCTGCATCAAATTTGACGTCTCATTTGTTTTCAAAAAATTGTAGAGCGGGAATAGTATTTTTTTTTAAACTGTCCAATAATGTGTTGTCACGTGACACAATCTATATTATTATCAATTTTGCTACATGTACATCAAATTTTATAATTTTTCTGCAGCAATGATATGATGGCATGGAAGCCACGATCGACGGCATAGATTAAGAGCCGTGGAACTTGGTTAAACATGTTTTGGATCTTGATCTAAAATGATAGGCTTTTCTGATTTTATTTTTATTTTTTTAAAAAAACGTGCCCTGAAATAAAATTATATGATATTAATATAAGTTGTTTGATAAATAACTTAATGCATTATATAATATTATTATAGAATGTTTGAATAATGACTCATGAATTAATGTGTAAGGGTACTGTTGACCAGAAACAAAAGAATATAAGGGCATAATGGTCAAACGAATGTTTCTCAAATATTCACACTTTTTATACAGGGTGGTTACATTACAAGTTGAGATCCTATGTCCATTTATGTTGTCCACTCAAATTTTTCAAGATGTGTCAATTAATAAAAATGGACAACATATATCAACTCTTATATTACCAACACAAATATTTTTTATTATACTATATTTTAATTGCAGTTAAACTACTCAATTTTTACTCGTTGTAGCAATTATTTTCTTAATTTTTTGTTGAATTATTATTTTTAACTTTCTATTAATTAGTATATCTCGTCCTTGATGATGATTTATGTTAAAATGTCTTGTTTCTATGCTTTGAAATAAGGGAAAAATATTTATTTTCTTACATATTTATTTAAAATATGATGAAAAATAAATTGCTATACGCTATTTCAACGAATTTCTTGGACATATAAAAAATGTGGCGCAGATAATAAAAATTGTGATGTGAATGTAATTACCATTTTAATATTGTAGATAGATGTATTGCTATTATATATGTCATTGTATATTTGGATGATAAGGAAGAAGCCCATGTGTTTTTTTAAGTAGCATTTTTATTAATGACAAAAATTATAAAACAATATACATAGGCACAAACTTAACATGTTTGAAGACATAAGAGTAAAAAGCTAACTTACTATATTTATGTGATCTAGTCATACTTTTTGTCATCATACGTCAAGTGTAGTATGTCTCTGGTTTTTTATATGTTACGAACTCATATATTTTATTTTGCCTTGGTCTAGGATTGATATGGAAGGCAGTAGTTTTCATTTATTAGGAGATAATGGGTATAATGGAGTATATTGTGCTCCTTAGTTTTATAGGGCCTTGATTTTTTATTGTTTTCTATTTAAGTTCAAAGAAAAGATGAAATAAGGGCGTCTAATTAATTATTTCAAACATATAATTTGTTTCGAGATTTTATAGGTATCTTGAAAATCAAAGTTAATTCCCTAAATAGTCACTGAACTTTGCCAAAAGTTTTCAGGAGGTCACCGAACTTCAAAACTTCCCTAAATAGTCGATGAACTTTGCAAAAAGTTCATAGAGGGTCATTGAATTTCAAAACTTCCCTAAATAATCAATGAACTTTTTCAAAAATTCTCATGAGGTCATCAAACTTCGCAATTGGAACCCCATACATCAATGGTTTAGGGACCCTATAGGAACTTTTTGTAAAGTTGAGTGACTATTTATGGAAGTTTTGGCAAAGTTCAATGACTGTTTAGGAAAGTTTTGAAGTTCAGTAACCTCTTAGGAACTTTTTGCAAAATTCAGTAACTATTTAGGGAAGTTTTGATGTTTGGTGACCTCTTGAGAACTTTTGACAAAGTTCATTGACTATTTAGGGAATTAACCGAAAATCAATATTTGGGAGGTCGGGTTTTCTTGAATTAACTCATTCTTCTCGCTACTCTTTCTTATTTTCGTGTTCGCATCATGATCACTTTTTGATATACTACTTGTATGAGATTATATGAATTCATTTAATCACAAAAAAAGGGTATGTTGCTGCCACTATGAAAGGACTAAGAAGCACCTAAACAATGTCTAAACCTAATGACTTAAAGCAAGGATAAATGATCGATTCAATAAAAAGAATAGATGCAATACATTTCTTATGTACCCATGGGTACTATATTGGATTTCAATCGGAATTCAGATCAATCTCGATGCATGCCTTTCTATAGAGGAGAATCCCAACCAACAACTTAAGAAGGAATGTCGGTGCCAATTTCATACCATTTACCATAAAAAGGTTGTGCCTCCTACCTTTTGGTCTACTGGTTATCCCCTATTTCTTTCGCGCTAGGAGCACAGTCGATTGTAGATTCCACACCTTGTACCCTCACCCAACATTGTCTCTTGCTTGTTGACTTGCTTTGAGTCAAGCTCACTTTCGATAGGGTTTAAAGTGTTTGTAGCGTCAATTCCTTAATTCTGGTGTACATCTCACCCAAAACACCAGGAGAGTATCTTTTTTTTT
>CAIGRS010331384.1:0-17996 GCA_903798395.1 Fraxinus floribunda
ATGAATGAATGAATGAATTATATATTTTAATTAATAAATATATAAAGGTCACAGATCTATGCAGTTTGATCACAAATCAAAAATTTTAAGGCATAATTAAAATTTTTTATAGATCACAGTTCGTTCACAAATTAAAAATTTAAAAGTCACAATTTGTTCACTGGTCACAAATCACAAAATTTATAAGTTACACGACTTATTTTATAATCACAAAACATCAAAATATATGTTACATATTACTTTTATTGGTCACAAATTAATAAATTTGTAGGTCACACAGTATTTATTGGTCACAGTTTATTTTTTACGGTCAATACCAACCAATTTATTGGTCACAATCAACAAATCATTTGTGACCACCACCAACTCAACACCACTGTTGTCTCCGCCGCAAACACCGCCGCCAACACCACCATCACCATCACCATCACCATCACCATCACTTCCCATAAACAAAATCAACGTTTCAAATATCGACGCCACTGTTATCACCACCACCACTACACCAACGACCACTACACCAACGTCGTCACCACCACCACCGCCTCTGTCACGCCCCACCCTAACATCAATCCACTACAACCACCATCGCAGCCGCCAGTACACCACACCTCAAATCACCGCCACACCATCACCCCCTTTCGCGCACCGTCATTGCCTGTAGATTCACCAACTCACGATCACAACAACACCCGCGACAACCACAAACCGATCTGAACATGTCACTACCTACCATCACCATCCTCACCGTCGTCGCCACACCCAAACCCACTTTGTTGTAGCCAAACCACCCAAAACCCCCTCAACAACACCAAAACCACCACTATCACCAACATAAGCACCGCACCGCACCGCTCCTGCCACCACGATCTCCACAAATCACACAAATCCACCACATTAAAAACCAAAACACAAATCTCATCTCAAATCTAAACAATTATTTGTCCAAAACCATCCAAACTTGAAAAAAAAAACGAACAAACGAAAATAATAGATTTGCGATATAAAGGGAAAGAGAGGGGAATGGCGGAGGAGATAGCGGTTTTCGGCGACGTAGACAAAGTGAGATGCAATAATAGATAGAGGCGGTGGTAGTGCCGTCGAGGATAGAGAGATGGGGAGAGAAAATGGGTCGATTTTGGTCTTTTGAAGAGAGGGAGAGGGGAGTGAATGAAAAATTAGGGTTTGAAATTTGATTTAAATAAAAATTAAATTATTAATTATTAATTAAAACAGAGAGAGAGAGAGAGAGAGAATGAAAATAATTAGGGTTGAAATTGTGGGGAATTGATATAAATAAAAATTAACTTGAAAATTATTAATTAAAACCTGATTTATGTATTATTGAAGTTAATTTTGGATTTGTGAAAATGATATTTTAAAAAGCTGTGTGCCTGTAATTTCCTTGAAAAGAATTGGCAAGCAAACTTTTTTTGGCTGCAAAAAACGATCTTCATATTCTTCCAAGCAAGAAAAGGAAAAGAGAATGATAATTTATTAGTCAATACAATACACAAGCAATGCCACAAGATGTTCACATTTATACTATATGACTGTGCTATTCGTTCGCATAATGAGTAGGTCCTCTTTTTTCCCAAAACGATGAGACGGGGATGAACAGGGCAAAAAACTTGACTGTCGATATAGTAAGCTGTCTTTGTTGCAAGATGTCGCTTCAGTCGATGGACTCAACACGATCTTCGTCGACCTCAGCTTTGCAAAGTGGACAAGAGGCATTGATTTTCAACCACTTGTCTACACACTCTTTGTGAAAGAAATGAGAGCAAGGTAATTCCCTCAGGTCGTCATTGTTCAAGTATTTCACCAAGCAAATGCAGCAAATCTATAGAACACAATAACAAATTAATTTGAAATCTCATCAATGAATTGAGATCACAAAGAAAATGTGTGTACCAGTGTCCAACCAAATTGAAATTGCTTCGAAAAATTTATGTTCCAAGATTCACATCAATATCTACTATCTTGTTTCATTTTCACAAGGACCCAGAATGAAAGCAAACCAAATCTAAGCCTATGTTTGATCTTAGACAAAACTACTTTTATCCACACATTTCGACCTATAAATTCTACCCAATTCATCACCACTCATTTCTATCCGTATAATACTATTGTTTATAAACACTTCCCAAACAAACTTTAAGATCTAATATTTACAAATTATGAAAATAAAACCATTAGAATATCTTTTTATGAGAAGAATTTTGTTCACAACCACATCTCAGAAAAATTAATAATCATGCAATTCCACATCAATTTAAGATTTAACGGTTAACATCTATAAATTTGATACTTAGGAGAACAGATTAGATTCACAACATCAAAGCCTAGACAGACAATAAGATTTCTCAACTCCTAGCAGCAAATTCAAATTATAGTGATATTTCATAAGTCGGCAAATGAAATTGTAAATAATAATTTGTCTGTAGAAATTTTCCGAAGCTTTCAGAATTTAGTTCGACAACCTCTTTGGTCGATATCCTATTTTGGAATTTATGCAATAGTGTAGCGGTAAGCATCTCGAAAGCTAACTACATATTTTTATATGGGGTTATGCTGGTATTCATCCATTCACATATATAATCTTGTAACTCCTATATTGACAAAAAATAAAATAAGATAAAAATCAGAGAATCCAAGACGAGAAAAAAAATTGAAGTTTACCGCGTCCTCTCCTGATATCAAACGCTCTTTTTCGGTTCCAACAGCCACTATCCCACCTTCATCTGCATCTGGGATACACTCCTGGTCACTGATATTCTTGTTCCTCGCCATAAACTTACAAGTTGGCAGAGAATTAATTATTTCTTGAGTGGCTCCTCGATAATGAATCAAATCCTCTCTGATGCCGAGGACTGAAATTAGACAAGGCAGGCAGCAGCAGATTGCCGCGCACACAATAAAGGGCATAGCGTATCCAATACAATTCAAGGTAAGAAATACTATACATAACCTGTAAGTAAATACATCGTGAAAGTATGTAAAAGAACTACACAAATACTAGTATGAGAGTGCAGTGTAAGAATGCTCGTTAAACTACCTGTACAAGTTGGGAGCCTCGGAGGATGATGCCTGACCTCCAAAAACCCACACATTACCAACCACAAACCAAACAGCAAAGAAGCAATCCAAAGCCATCTTGAAGTATTCCATAAGTGCTTTGATTCTGTAAGAATACACTCAGAGCATTTAGCTCTCATTCTACAATGAACTTGTTAATGAAGATGAATGAATCAACATTTCTAGCCAAAAGTTCGGCAAGTCCCCTCGTTGTGATGCCACAATGTTACGACTTAACATGTAAAAGTTTAAGATAGATGCAAAGGAAAAAATTGACTTACCCACGAAATGATTATAAAATAACTGTTGATAAATAGAGGATGGGAAAGTAAATAGGCAACAAGGATATACAAAGTCTGCCAACTTTGGAAGATAAATGAAAAAGAATATCTAGCAAATATTTTTAATCATTAGATACTTGAATAGTTAGCATGCCAAAGTGTTGGTACATTCACACGAAGCTTAAAAAATTTGTAAACCATCACGTTACTAATCCCTAACAAATTTCAGTCTATGAACTAAAAGCACCTAACATATGAAACAACGAAAGAAGCCAGAACTTGTTAGTCAAGAAAAAGATAAAGGAGCTACAATGTCTCCAAAACTCATTTGAGGTGAAAAGAAAACAAGACTTACAGATTATGATTTAAGAAGAAGGGAACAGAGATTACAAAAACAAACTTTTGAAATAATAATAGATACCCTGAACTTGGTATTCCTACATTCTGACCGCCTCTAGATGCAGTACCAGAAGTCCGACGATCTTCCCTCTCCAAACCAATTCTAGTTGAAGAAATTGCGGAATAACCGTTCTGAGAAGAATCTTGATGATGATGAGATGCATCCTGTTCAGAACCTTGGTTTCGATGTTGGAAACGCCAATATAAAAGAGGAAGAAACCCTAGACATCCCAATGCATAACCCAGAATCCAAGCCTTCAATGGAGCATGTGGATGCTCATGCTTTGACAAAGATAAGACAACGACCGCAGCAATAATTTGGCTAACTGTTAACACTAGCAAAAAGGATATCCATAAAATGGAATTTGAGGAGCTCCTTCGGCGGCGGCTATTTCCTCTCCGAATAAGTGGTGAGTTCCTTGAGTTTGATCCACTGGCAGAAAAAAGTGGAGGTTGATAATCTGGAACCGTCACACTAGTAGAAACCTGATTGTCACTCTGTTGCTGCTCTAAGCCACTGGATTGCAGCTCATCAGATGTGATAGATGAGGAAGCATCACTGTAATTAGTTATGTCAATAACGTACTCATTATCATTACAGTTATTTGCTCGCTCCATTAACAAAGGCATGTTGTTCATTTAGCTTTTAAGATGAAGTCCCAGTATGGGAAAAGCCATCTAAGTTCACCAACAACCAAAAACTACACATAGAAAGCATGTAATAAGAGATCGATAGAAAACCTTCAACTTCCCTTCTTATTCTCTACCTAAATTTAAGCTTCTAGTCTTGTGCAGTCTTTCAAATCTTAAACACAGCTACATACTCGAATGCCTCAATCAACAGACACATTTCCATGAATCTGTTCAATCACAAAAGGAAAGGATGTTAGAATGTTAGTTGGGTTTTTTTTTTTTTCCCCCCCATTTTAAAATGAGTAAACTCTCCACTACTTCAAGGGAGGAAGCACATTAAAAATCCATGAAAAAGAGACTAAATGAGATATATCCTCTTTCTAAAGTTTCTTATAATCTATGCAAAAAGAAAGGAAAAACGTTATTCAAACTTCAGAACATCATCTTTTTCTTCCATAATAGATTTTCTCAGCATCAATAGATGACAATGCAGAGATTTATATTGAATTCTTTGGCATGCTACCGACTGGTTACATCAAAACTAATCCATCAAACTGAAGTCACAACTATTGAACAGAGCATATTACTGAAATTAAAGTTTAAAAATGCCGAAAAAGTGAGTAAATATCCAGTTTAAATAAACTCATGGGAACGAAATTCACAAATATTAATTCCATTTGGTTATATATAAAATACGCATAGATAAGCAGCATTTTATTTGATCAGAAACGGCGTCAAATCATCAATGATCAATCCCCAAAATTTCAAAGAACTTATGCACCTCCCCATACTCTAAAAATTTGGATTTCAGAGAAAAGGATAATATTCAAAGTCCAAAAACCAAGTACTAAAAACATCTCTTTTTCAGAGCATTAAATCTCAGAAAATCTCCCAAAAATTCTCCAAAATATCGACTAAAAAATATTATTGAACCCAACTTATAAAACCCAAAAACTCACAACAAAAGGAACACATATATTAACGAGAAGAAACCATAAATCATGAATTTATCATACACTTTAAGCAACTTTATCCATAAATATAAGTATTAAAATTTTTATCAAGTATTTATAATCAAAATTAGATACTAACCAGTCTGGAAAAAAGTCGGGAATCCTAAGAGGAAATCTCCCCTGGATGAAAGCTGTGAATCATTCGATACTATCTGGGGATTTTACTTTATTTTTTATTAATATATTTTTTCTTCTACTTCGTTCTTTTTGGAATATGTGCCTGACATCTTTTGGCTGGCGATTTTATCCATAGAAATGAGGAGATTTCGGATGAATCAAAAGAAAATGAAAATATATATATAAAGTTGGTGTAGCTAAAAATTAATTTTTAATAGATTTTTATAAAACTTAACAAAATTTATGACTACAATTTTTAATAGCTAAACAGGGATCAAAGTGGATAATCGAGGAGATCGAATTGACTACACAATTCTAAATTATTTTTGGTAAGGATAAAATAATATTTAGTTTATCCATTCTTATGTAAGAAAAAGCTTTCAATAGAAATTTGAGAACTCATTTTAGTGTCACAAGTAGCATCTATCTAAAATAACAATTTTATGCTCGATTTGAGCGTATTTTGAGAGAGATCATTTGAACTAAATCATGTATGGATAATATGTAGGGAGGAGTTATAGATTAAAGTGAAAAAAAAAAATATTGAGAGAATGTATGATTAAAAAAGAATTCGACCAAAAATTGTTTACAAATAAATTAGGTCAAACAAATTCTTAACCTCTGTTTCGTAGAGATTTTTTGAGAATAAATTTTTTGATTAAAACCAATGTTTTGAAATTCGGACCGAGAGTGAGAATTTAAGAAAAATGTATTTTGGAATGAATTATTCTACTTTGTCAGAGGATTTTTGATATGCTCCTTGACAGATGTGTACGTGGATAGAAGTGATTGGATGGAAATGATGATCTTGTTTAAAATAGTCCAATAATATAATGTCATGTGGCATTATACTAACCTATCGTCAAGGAGGTGGGCAATGTAGTATGACTGATTTTGGAATAGTAATTTTTTTACGAATGTGTGGTTAAAAAGGAATGAAAATTTTTAGGTTTACGTGTNATGCAAGTGGGACCCCGATCCCATGTGAGAGCACTTGTGGGGTCGGGTAATGTAGAGTGTAAGGGAAAGGGTACAAATGACTTTCCCCATATTGATATATACTTTTAAAAATTAATATTAAATTTAAGAATTTTTAATTTTTAACATTTGTTAATTATTTCCTCGAAAAAAACAAAATGGGTCTAAAAACTATCATAACCCCGCATAAATAGAAATATATAGGCCGTTTATAAATCTAGAAGGTAAAAATTCATAATTAAGGCATTAACTATGCACAATTCAAAAATTCAGGTTTTAAGTTTAATTAATGTAAAAAAAGGTATTTATTTATTAATTAAATATAATAAAATCATAATCATACAATTAATAGTCACAAGTACATAATCATAAGTCACAACTTATTTATTGATCATGTATTATCAAATTAATTAGTCACAAATTAATTCGAGGTCACAAGTCAAAAATTTCATAAGCTACATTTTATTTTATTGGTCACCGATAAAAAATTATAGATCACAATTTATCAATTAGTGACATTTTTTTAAATTTATTGGTCGCAAATTATCGAATTTTAAGGTCACAATTTATTTTATTGGTCACAAATTAAAAAAAAAATTATAGGTAACAATTTATCAACTAATCACATATTTTTAAATTTGTTGGTCACAAATTATCGAATTTAAATGTCACGGTAACCAACTAGTTGGTTACAGCTTAAATAGTGGATCACATATGACCACTACTTACATTGCTATCGTCGCCACACCACCATCACCACCAACACCACGACATCACCACAAACAAAATCACAGCAACGAGATCCAATCAACTACTAACAAAAACTATGACAATCAACTCTATTAGATTTACAATCACCAACAACCACCACCTCGTCGTTGCCACCAGATCTATCGCCAACCCCATAACCGTTGCTGCCACCACAACAGCACCACCACCAACAAAATCGTCACCAGCAGATCCAACAAAAAAAATCTCAAACCCCCACCACCACCACCATCCATGTCGCCACCAACAACAAAGACACCGCACCGCAACTACTACCTACCATAAACCCGCTACCACCTCCAACCCCGTCGCTTCTAACACCACCACAGACATGACCACCAACAAATCTCTGTGATTTTGTCATAATCGACTCAGATCGGAACTAGGCGGCGCTCTAAGCACTGCGTGCAGTGGTGAACAAAGTACCTTTGTGCGTGAAGATAGAGACCACCACCACACAGAGGCTCCGATCTTCCCTGGTACAGATCGCCACAAGGCGTGACACCACCATCTTTGCACAACCATCAACATCTGCCATCATTCATGGCAGCAATCAACACAAACCAAGTCGGCAGGTAACTCTGAAGTCGTCACCGCGCAGCAACGCTAAAACTGGATCGCCCTGAATGGCATCACACCTCTCATCGACGCCACACCACCGGTGCTCCGATGATGTGTGTGATAAACAGGAAGAGAGAAAGATTGGGGATTAATCTCGGTTTAGGGTTTCGACTTAGGGAGAGAATAGAGAGAGAGTGACGAGAGTAGAGGAAGGAGATTGTTAAAATAAATTAGGGTTTTAATTGGGTAGAAAATCTAATTTATTAATATTATTATATGCATTAAAATATAAAATTATTACTTGATTTTTGAATAAGTAAACTTTAAACCTTATTATTGAAAATCAATCTTTAAACACCTGGAATTATGTACTTTTCACAACCTAGAAAGCCTTCAAGTCATAAATTCAGAAGTCGGAAGAAAAATTGGGGACGTCACGACTGCTGCTGTTTCTTAGTCCTTTTCTTTCGGCAATTTATTCTTTCTATTTTTTTCGACAATTTCTTATTTCTTTTTTTTTTGGTTGTACAAAACTCGATAAAATCGTGTTCGGTACATAGATTTTTGGTTGGACCAATCATTTTATTGAATCTTTATCGATTTTTATATTACCAAGTGCCGAGTGTTTTGGTCAAACCGATCGGTGTGGTCCAATTTTCAAAGCATTGGTTAAAACATTAGGAAAAATAATGAATCTAGGTACCGAAATTATATATTAGAAGAAAGTATGATTGAAAATGAATTTGAAAAAAAAAATTAAGTCTTAGTTTGATACCCATTATTTTCAAAATACATTCTTCTCTTACTTATTTTTAACCACACATTTTTTAATAAAATAATATTACACGTAAATTCAAATTTTTTCCTTATTTTTTAACCACATATTTTTTTTATCAAATCACTATTCCAAAATGAATTTTTGTCAAAAAAAATGGAGTTCAAACACGTTCTAAAAATGATACCAATCATGGTTTAGTGTTATTCAAGTTTACTTTTTTCTTTTCGAATTCAAATATTTGAGGGAGTAGGTTGGGCTTCCAAGTTTAGTTGGTCAGCCATAAACTCTTTGCTGGGCTAGCCTTCCATTTTACAGTTGGTTCATAAAAGAATAAAGAAAAGAGAAACAGAAAATGCCAAACACTCGTCTACTTCTAAATACGCACAAACATCCAAACTTAACCACCATCACAACCTACCACCACTAACCATCACCACCTATTTCTACACAATCAATTGTTACTTCCTTCAAACATGTGTTGCAGCCACCATCCGAGGATAAGACATGAAAAGTTCTAGAATCCAATGTTAGTTCTGTATTTCGATACAGTCATCACAATCTCCTCCTATGAAGTTGTAATATCTCAATCCACTTAGTATGATGTCAACTGTGAGCTTTGATAAGTGTGTCAAAACACATTTATTGAATGCCTAAATAAGATAATTATTGATTAAATGAGTGGATTTTTACTCCTAATTTTATAATTTGTGCTTTTATAGATCATAATTCCCCAATTAAATGAGAACAAGACAAAAGAAAAGAAAACGATTGAAATTGTGCAAAAATGTGAAGTTGGGGACTAAAGTGCAGAATGTTGAAGGACCTTGAATATTATCAAGCGTATGATTGAAATAAAAGGGAATTTTTTAGGACAAAAAATGTACAAGATTAAAGTTGAGAGACTTGACGTGCAATTAGACGGAGGCTTAGCTGCAAGATTAAAGTTGAGAGACTTGACGTTGCAGAAATGGGCTCGGTGCACGTTTGCTTGATTTGTGGATCACATGTATCACTGGTATTGGTTGATCAAAATTATGATTTAGAGACTTAGTAAATATTGTTATGACTGAGTGTGGGTTGGATCAAATAAAGATTGCAGTCACAATGACATATATATTGAACAGTGAGTTGCCAACAATCAGACTTAGTAAATATCGTTATAATTGAAGTGCATGGATCATTACCATTCCAAATATCCGATAGATGTTGAGGTCACATCTGTGGAAAGTGGAGAGAAGTCATAGATGGTTCCAATTGATGTACACTCCACCGGTGTTATGGTTTCATTAATGGATATATCGTTAGATATATGCAATGCAACAAATAAACTTTCAGGTCACAATGTCAGAGATGAAGTCACAATTGTCTCTGTTCCTAATGGTACGTAAATAGAAAACGGAAGAATTTTTCGTGATAAGGAAATTTTGAAATTGAGCTTGTCTTTGTTTGCAATACAATACATGTTTGAATTCATGGTTGTTCGTTTGGGTAAGAAAAAAAATATATTGTTGGGTGTTCGTAAGAAGAGTGCAATTGGAAATGCAAATCTTCAAAATTGGGGAGAACAGAGATGTTTAAGATTAGGAGGACTACGAATGGTCACACATGTGCTTCGAATATAGTATTGGGATCTCACGGGGAGGTTTCACCATAGTCGTGTCATCTTGCATCAAATACAAGTACACCTCCTCATGAATCATATACACTTCAAACGATATATGTAACGACATGTTACACACATATAGAGTTTCTTAGAATTATGTAAAGGCTTGGAGATCTCGAGAGAAAATATTGAAGATGCTTAGGGGGGATCCTACAGATTCTTTCATGAAAATACCAAGCTTCTTTTATATGCTTCATCAAACAAATCTGGGTATGATCACAGGAATTGAGCTTGATGGTCACAATAGGTTCAAATACTACTTCATGGCCTTATGTGGATCAATTAGAGGCTAGGAACACTGTAAGCCTGTGATTGTAGTTGATGGAAAATATTTGAATGGACACTATAGCGGTACTCTTTTCACAGCATGTACACAAGATACTAATAACATCATATTCATACTTGATTTGGAATTGGAGATAACGAAAACGATAGGCTTTGGTTGTGGTTTTTTGAAAACTTGAAGAAGACGTATTGAAATAGGGATCACTTGTGTTTTATATTAGATTGCTATAACCGTATCAAGAATGCAGTAGAAAATGTGTATCTAGGGACCTATCATGGAATTTGTTCATATCATCTCCTACATAACCTTAAATTACATTATGGAAAATCATGTTACAATATAACGCAAGCTTTCAATTTAACAGTTCGCGCATATATACTGGCTGAATTTGAATATAATATGCAACAGCTGTCTTCAATGAATCATAAGATCACATATTACATGGTAATGTGTTAATTTCAATTAAAGTTTAAATTCTAATAGAGGTCACAAATGTAAGATAAAACACTATTCGAAATGTGTTCTTTTTTGTAGGCTGAAGTAGAACTTGAAAAGTGGTCAGGATTCCACATGTCGGCTAATAGATACTCAACAATGACATCAAATATAGTAGAATCAGTGAATGTGATCACAAAGGCAGCCAATAACTACCCCCATTGTAGCTTTATTAGAGTCATTGCGACAAACTATACAATCTTGATTCCACAAACATAGGGACACATTGCATGGTACTTTTACAAAGTTGTCGAGCAAATATGAATCCTTTGAGAAATGAGCACTGATCTGAGGTATCTAAGGGTAAGATTGATATCTGTGACATGAGTCTCATATTTGTGACGTCGTTAATATAAGTGAATTAACAATCGTTATTTGTGAATGTCTCATGCAAATCACAACATGTTTTTCGTAAGTGGTGAATGCTCATTGCTGATATAGAAAAATATACATGTACATGCAAGAGGTAGATCAGTTAACATGTCCACACGTATTGGTTGTCAATGCAATGATGAAGATGGATTCATATGATTATTGTTCATACTATTTCTCAAGAGAGGCATACATTAATACGTACCATGACACTATATTTCTAATTGGAAATATAGGTGACTGGAGAGTGCCTGATGAAGTGAAAGACAAAATTGTTTTAGCACCCAACTAGAAAAGAAGTTCAAGAAGATCCACACAAAAGAGGAAGAGATTATCATGTGAAGGAAAAATAACTATCAATGTGGACGTTGTGGTCAAAATGGTTACAATCGTAGGTCATGCAGCAACTTGGTTCCATTAAGTAAAAAAAGTTCATAGTTACATGTGAACAATAAGATGTCAACTTATCCTACACATTGATAATAGTTATAGCATTCAAGATCTTAGTTATAGCTGTGGATAGTGTTAGGCGTATCATGTAAATTTACGTTATCCATTCAAAAAATATTCATTCAGATTGAATAAGAATTGACATTTGAGAACTGATATGAGTTTTGTAGGTCTGGGTATGATTTTGTGACATGATATTCATGTAATTGTGACTTAGACCTATTTGTGATGTATGCCAATAACTTGTGACTTGTAAACAATATGTTACATCAAGGAAATAATTTGTGACTTGCAAACATTACTAAACTGTGAGATCTAAACACTTATAATAGTGATCTATGACCTGTTGATAGTAAACATTTATAATATTGATCCGTGACTTGTTGAAATTTAATTTGTGAAATCGAATCTAGAATAACAAAATGTAATAGACATAACTAGTGAAATAAGATTTCATAAAATCATGAACGTTCATAAACTTCAAATGTAATCATTGTTACAAAATGATATCAACATGTTACCCTATCACTACGTAGTTACATAAATGCTCAGTCACATATTCAATATTCATTCTCTAAATACACCTCTTAGCATTTCCCTTTAACACCTTGGTGGACTTCTTCATTTCACGGTGATTATAAAGCAGTGCAGCTATATCCAATCGTGCTCTGGCAACATCAAAATCATTTAGCATGGATTCAAATTCATTATGAAGAAGGTATTCAGCATATTTGATCACAAATATGCCGCAATCATAGCTTAAAAACAAGAAAGTCGATTTATTAGTTTTACGTCGAAATGATGGTCATAAAACAGATATTTCTTTAGTCAAACAATATGTTAAAATGATTGTCACAAACATAGTCATTATGCTGTTATGGCCCCTCAAAACCTAGTGTAAGCCTCAACTCCATGGAATAATCATATGAATTTATATTCCATATTCCAATTGCATTCATCAAATGAGGGATGATTTTCAAATATGGTTCATTTCCTGTTTCACACTTGCATCCGTGAAAGTTCTCCTAGCTAAATTGAATATAATCAATGCTCAAGCCTTAATATCAAGCAACTCCAAAATCCAATAAGCCGTGTTTGTAGGCAAAATGGGCATTATGACTTGGTCCACTTCAGTCCATGGACTGTTCAACAGTATTTTGACTCCAGTGATATCATTCGTCAACCTTACATCTGTGAGTAGAACATTTGGATCGTTTATAAATTTAGGATATACGTTCTTGATCGTGGCCTGAAAGTATGAGTCAGTTGTGGTATCCTTTAACTTGACATTATCTCCAAAACCTGCTAGTTGACGAATGTAGTAGAAGCATGCATCCATTTGCTGTCACCATAGAAAATAATAAGCACTGATTCAGGAACAATAAGAACAATGACGTTTGTATATGATCTGTGACTTGTCCATGTGTTATGTGACCTGAATGTAATTAATATGACCTGACCATAATTCGTATGACTTGTGTATATGGTTTGTGACCTATGGTATATGATTTGTGACTAATGAACAATGATGTTTCTGTATGATTTGTGACATGTCCATGTGTTCTGTGACCTAAATGTAATTAATGTGACCTGACCATAATGTTTGTGACTTGTATACATGGTATGTGACCTAAGTTATATGACTTGTGACTAATGAACAATGGCGTTTATATGTCATATATGACATATCTATGTGTTCCGTGGCCTATATGTAATTAATGTGACCTGACCATAATGTTTGTGATTTGTATATACAATATATGACCTATGGTATGTGATACAGTACAAATGCTATGATACGAGCTTCTGGGGAAACAAGTTCATGCCACCATGTTTTGTTGCCTACGGCTATTGTGCCAATGTAAAATGGGGGCTTAATAACATCGTCGGCATCTTTGAGTTTTTTCCTATAAAAAGAATAAAATAATAAATTAGTTATCCTTATTTGCAATGGGTTTATGTTGTAGTTCACAAAATAATGTCACACTTACTTGTTTGTTGGTTTGTAACCTCTATGGAACCAACTATTAAATGTCAGCATCATCTGCATGCTGATTGTAGTATTGAAAAACTATGACACTCTCAGAACTTTTGCTTTGATTCCCTTCGTTACAAACAAAAGGGGATTGTAATATTCTTGCCGGTCTAGAGACACATTACAACGGAAGACCTGATGTATGTATAGAAGTGTCTGATACCTCTAATGTAGTGAAATATGACACATTAGTTAAGTATGTGACCTATAAAAGGTAAAAATATAATGTCTGTGCGTAAATGGTTTTTTTTAACTAGAAACCTCCTAATGTTCGCATTCTGTGTCCTTTACTACATGGGCAATTACAGTATCAACTTGTTCTTGAACTTGTTTTGATTGAACCAGTTGTGACCCAATGTTGCCAACGTTTGGAGTTGGTTGGGTAGAACCAATCCCCAAATCAAATGACGACGGTTCGAAAGTCAATGGGTCGAATAGCTTACCTTTCCCTTTCTTGTCAACAGTTCCTTCAACATTTTCCCCATACAGTGGCACATTTATGTATGAAAAGTCAAAAGGTTACAAATGAAGATGTCAAACCTCAGTAGTAGGTTGAACTCACTTCTTCCTGAACGTTTCTAGCTCCGTCACTAGGAAAATCACTTTTATTTTTGAATAAGTTCATAATCTGATCCATAGAGCTTGAAATCATTGCAGTCACAGATTCAAAAAGAAAGTTCATTTCTGTCTTCATCTCCAATAAATCTGACTTGATTTCTCCTTGCATACGAACAATTATATTCATTTTGTGATTATTGATGATAAATGTGCCTTGGCATCATTCATTTGCACATAGAGCTCCTTATTTTTCATTTGGAATTTATTGATTTCATTTTGCAAACTCTCCAACACCTATGACATTTGACATACATCAATGACATAGATAATGTAAGGTATTGAGGTATATGAATCATGTGTGACACATACACATTTGTCTGTGATCTTGAACACTATGGCATGTGATCAATGCTTCTATATTTGTGACCTATCTGAATAACATGTGCCAAATTCACAACGGCATATTACAAGTGCATATGTACATGTGAAGTACGTCAACAACAATTGTTTAAAATATGAACTTGTATGAAACATTTGTAACCAGTTGATTTGTGACTTCAATGAAGTGTCATGTGACATCGCCTTAAAATGCATATGAAAGAGAGAAATATGAAACTTGACCTAAAATTAGCATACACATTTGAAATTCAAAACATGAACAGAAATAAAAAAAAAAACTCAAATATGATAAATCATTAAACATAACGACACTTAAAATTAAATATAGTAACATACATTGGATCCATGTACATGTGCTGCTAGAGGTGGAGACATATGAGCAGATGGACCCTCATCCAGCGGTGAGTGAATCCTAAAAGTCACAGTCCCATCTAGCCGTGGAATATACTCATAAATCTAAACTTGGAAGGCAACTAGAGATCTTTTAAGTCTGTAGTGAGAATTTCTATGACTTAAACCATCTTTCAGCGAGTTTATGGAAATATCGAACAAATCTTTCGCCCATTGAAACATGTTCATAGCATCAAAATCTTCAATAAGAGCAAACAAATAGTTCTCAACAACCTTCTTATACGAGGTTGAGATCAAGTATGATATTATCAAATAAAGAATCCCAATCCTAACCACATCATGACTATCTTCATTCGTTAAACCAAGGAAGATGTCTCTAACATCTTCATTTGTTACTAAATTCAAGTGTTCACAATATTTATCCATTATCTTGGACTGTGCATTTTGAAAACTTCTTCTTACATCCTGTCCTTGGTACCTAAGTCCCGTGACCAGACAGAACTCAGGTAAAGAAAACCGCAGATACTTACCATCAATCATAAACCACATCTCCTTTTTGTTCGGTTGCTTTACCTCCCGCAGAAGAAAATAATGGATCAGTTGAGATTGAACAACTATCTCATTACAATCCAAGAAATAGGAGAAACAAGTATTAGCTAGAATCTGTTTTTGTTCATTGTTGAACTTCGATGTAAAATTTGACAGCACGTGTTTGGTTGCATTTGTGGTAATTTTACCAAGAAACCATATACAACCTTCGGTATTATATACTCCCATTCTTGCAACATATGACAAACATAAAAAGCCTACATCTGTATTTTGATAATTGTACATGTACAGACACTACTTAGGCCACATAAAACTAAGGTCATGGATTATACATAAATATAGGCTTATTAAAACCTCGTGATTCATCATAGAACTATAGACATTTTACAAGCACATAATGGATTGCAAATAATAGTAAAAATGCGATCACAATGTCAAAAGTATGTGTGACTACCCAAACCATAAACACCATTAGAAATACAAATTTCTCATTACTTGAATCAGATAAACAATTGATTTTAACTTTTCAAAAAAATTTACAACAGAATATGCTCCAACCGATGTTTAACAAAATGAGGTCACAAATTATAACATTGTGCAAATACCCAAACCATTCACACCCAACATATGTTAAATATGCATTTCCAAATAAAAAAATCAGATTAAGATTAATTTACCTGTCGGATTTTGGTGGGGTTCTGTGAGTTTTAGGTTTCGAATCTTTAGTTCCTTTCATCCTTTTTCTTTTCTCTTCTTTTGTTCTAGATTTCTCACCTATCTTATCTCGGCTTTTGGAATCATCGCTCCTTGTTAAAACCATTTTCAATATCTCAGTTTGTGGGTGAAATGGAAGAAGATAGTGGTTTCAATGTCTAGTGTTTTTTTATGAAAAGAATGGTGAAAACTGCTCAATGTCGGGTGTATTGTGAAAACCACTATTCAGTTTGTGGGTAAAATGGAAGAAGATAGTGGGTGTTGTGGGTTCAATGTATGGTTAAAACCATTTGTGGGTGAAATGGAAGACGAAAGTGAGTTTTCGTGGGTTTTGGGGTGGGGTGGGGTTGGGGGAGGGAGGTTTAACGTGGAGAGTTTTATATATATCACTTCTTTATGCTTCCAAAATACTCGGGACTCAATATATGGTAAATATATACATACCTTATATTTATTTATTATTTATGTATATATCTAACATTTGAAATAATAAACATAATATCTAATATTTGAAACCAAATCTTAAAAAATCTGGGTGAATGTAATTTCTACATTAAGAATTTAGTTCGAGTATAATAAGTATTTTTTCCCAATAAAATAAAATCCTTCAAACCAAAATCTCGACCTCGATAACTTCAAAATACAACTATATCCAATGTATAACTAGATCAGAAAATCTACCTCAATAAGATCAAAAAGTATTTTCTTTCTTGAAAGTATCAAGACTTTTAACACAATCTTTCTTTTGTTGCACCCAGATTCCAAGCCTTTGACTTGTGTACGGCCATAGGAGTTGATTGATGAAGAATGTGTGATTGAAAAAGAAGGAAAAATTATTGATGTAATGAAAAATATTATTTTATTGAAGAATATGTGGTTGAAAATGAGCAGAAGAATGAGAATAAAAATTTTAAGAATTAAGCTATTTGTACATGATTTCTTGACAAAGTTTGTGTACAAAGTGACATGTATGGTTGAGATCTTCTGTCATCGGACGGCTGGGATCTTAACCTGAAATTTGGGCACCTAAAATGGAGGAAATGAGCTGGGCTAGGTCAAAAAAATACTCACCATTGCAAAAACATTTTCTCTCCCCATTTTTCCCAAAAAATGAACCTCAAACCGGCGGGAACTAAAATCTGGAAAAATTTCAGCATTTTTGGCATCATCGTGGGAACCCATTTGCATGGTGGAAGCTTATTATCTCAGGTCGTGAAAACCCATTTGCTATCTGGAAATTATCGGCGAGTTGCTGAAAACCCATTTGTGTGCTGAAATAACCGACGAGTTGCTGCGGATCCAGCCATGAACTCCATCTCCGAAACCGGGTCGCTGTAGGTAAGAACTCGTTGTGAAAGGTGTTGCTGTGAGTCGTTAGTAAAACTGGGTTCATTTTAGTTAATATCCAAAAAAATTGAGCCTAGTGGACTTGCGAAATGATTAGGTTTTCTGTACCTGGGTTTTGTTGATTGCTATATGTTTGGTAATAGTTAATTAATATTAGTGCTAACGTTAATT